>JAZHYW010012570.1:0-38379 GCA_037355805.1 Ixodes ricinus
TTACTAGAAATACCCGGCATTTTGCAGCGACGATCGCCTACCCCTGCCTGGTTTTTGTCCAAGACCCTTTGTTCACACACTTAGTTGTAGACATATGTTGTTGTTTTTTTATCTCCAGCCTAGCCAGGTGAGTATTAAATATGCTGACCATCAACTCGCTCAATCGCACCAACGTAAAATTCTATGGCTTCATACACAACTCTAACCAAGAAGAAACAGTGACCTCGTCAACATTGCACGAGTTGCCTCCTCTCTCTGTTTTCGCAGGCAGCGCCATACTTCGCCCTCGTGGCAGATTTCGGACAAAGGGCACAGATTGTCCGTAATCGGTACCTCTCCCAGTTCTAATAAACACTAACTGTGCTCTCCTTTCCTTTCTGACATCTCATAGTCACGAATAAAGGTTTCTCCGTACCACTCACTACGAAACCAAACAGGGAAAACTATTTGGAGTTTCTAGCCAAGGGTTGTTACAAGTAACTAACAAATATTAATGCGGAAATAAAACATAGGGTGAAATTAACTGAAATATAAAGTATCTCTTTTCTCGGAGGCAAGTTTGAAAGCTTTCCGTCACTTTTTCATTAGAAAGACAACAAAGTTAGTAACGCAGTACATTTTGTCAAAAAGACGTCTAACGCTGTTTCTTTATGTCTTCGTTTGCAGGGTACAACAGTAGATCGTGTAACTCAAGCGCTACTCAATAGTAGTAGTAGACTTTTAGGTCCTTTCGTATTGCTGACTTAATGCCTGTCATCTTGGATGCACATTGAATATTTTGGGGCTTTTAGAAATTTCCTTTCCTATCGAACCCAGCCTGTGCACGCCAACAACTGCCGTTCCAAAAGCGCTCTTGTAACCTTTGGCATATCGAAAGAATTTGTTCTCGGACCCCTGCTTCTTCTCATGTACATTGTTGATCTTCACCTTTCGCTATTCTCCAGGTTCCGCCTGTTTTCCGATGAATGTGTGATCTACAGACCTATAGTTAACACAAATGCCTCACTTCATCTGGATACTGATCTTGAGATCTTTGCCACTTTTGACAAATGATTCTTACGATAATTTTCCAAACGTGGCAAATGATCTTAAATTGTTTTCATATATAAATCCCTTTAATTTTCTCGAGCTCGCCAACATATATATGCTTTCTTCTCTATTGGTAACCTAATGTTAGATTCCGTCTCAACTTACAAATACCTTGGCGGTCACTTCACTCAAGACCTTTCCTTTAAAACTTTTATTAACAATTGAAAACGAGCGTGTTGGTTAATGGATACAAATCCCGAAAGTATAAAACAGCGAGGACGAGGATGTCCTGTTCCCGTCCTCGTCCTCGCGGTTGTATACTTTCAAGTTTGTATCTCCATTAACAGCGTCCCTCCTCGATTCAAACAGCACTCTTGGTTCTCTACGCCGTAATCTTCGTCTCGCGTCCTCATCTGTCAAGCCCATTGCATACGTTACGTTATTACTCCCAAAATTAGGATATACATCATCAGTCTGAGACCCTTATCTTAAACATCTTGCGTCTGACATAAAATCACTTGAGAGCCGTGCAGATCGCTTTATAACTTTCAGTACTTCATGTTTGTTTCCGTCACTGAAATTAAGCAAAGCTTATCTTTGACTCCCTTATGCTCACGCACGCGTATTGCTGAACTGTGCCTTTTCCGCAGGCTTTATTACGATGACGATCTACATAGCTGATCCATGTTAAAACCTCATCGCCTATACGTTCGTGTTGATCTCCCCGCAAAAGTTCGCCTTCTTTCGACCCGGAAATACAAAATTCTTCTGATAAGTTTTCCCGGCGACATCTGTGAACTGGAACGGCCTGCCAGAAGTTATTGTCTCCACTCAAGACATCGACTGGTTATGCAAATGGTTATCATCAAATTTCCTGTAAACCAGCTCTGTTATGTAATACCCTGACTCCTGGGTTCTTAGAGTATTTAAATCAATACATCAAACGACATGGTCAACAAAACCCCATAATAGACTGCAATCTAAAAAATCACATCACGGTCCCTTTAATCTATGCCAAGATTGGTCAAAACGTGACAGGTTAGGCTCCCATTTATTGGCCCCCTGTTCAGCGTTTTCCCCGCTTTTTTCTGCATTGGTTTTTGTCCGCTGTTTGAATAACGCTTGCAGACGGGACAGTTTGAAGAATGGTCTAGAATGACCTCTTCCGAATGTCTGCTCAACCCGGCCTCTATCTTCTTCACAATTGTTCTTCTTTTACTGACCTTTTTTAATTAATTTTTTTCCCTTTTTTCTGCTCTAAAACGTATTGGCGGGTGAGCTTGCCAAAATGACGCGTACGTTCTAAATTGATTCCTTTTCGAGATCGAAAAGCTTCCTCGGGATCTGGAACGGTTTCCAAAATGGTTTTCTTCTCAGGGAGAACTTCGTGCGGTTTAGTAGGGACCGGCTCAAAGGCATATCGAACCGGGGAATCTCTGGCGGAATAAAAAGAACGGAGACAGCTCGCGCGGCTCGCGTTACGGAGCCGCGCTCATGTAACAAACGATCTCTAAGAGCAGGAACAAAAACATACGGGGCTGTGTTTCTGCGGTGCTTCCCGGCAGACTACGTCGAAATACGATAGCATTGCTTGTCTTCTATGAAGGCTATATTGTGCTGATTAAATTGCGACGAACATTATTGCGGGTAACTAAACATCAACGTTTCCGCTTTATCCTTAGCCCAACGCCGCTCTCTGTCCGCTACCGGCATCTCTTCGGCACATCGAGGCATTGTCATACCCAGCCCGTCTCCCTTCCAACACAGCACTCTGCTCTCCAGCCGTCACCTTTTTTAATGCGCAAGCAGTAACTATCCCATGGAACAAAGCCAACACTCTTAAAAAGTCCTGTGCGTCTGCTTTCGCACTACAACACTCGGAGAGCCAATCACCGCAACTTACGGAGGCAGCTCAGCGAATGACGATGCCGAAACATATGTTTAGATCAAAAAACGCAGTCTGAGTTGTGACATTAAGCAATGCAAAACGTCACGCTTGCATTGCTTAAAGGACACATGCAAAGAAAAAAAACATTTTTTTTAAATAGCCTAGATGGAAAAAGTATGTTATAAAACGAATTTACAAAGAAGAAAGAAAATTTTTAGAGCTATATTTACGGCGCAAAACGAATTTGTAGTTGGCGCCCGCGGGAGCCGCCGCTGGTCACGTGGTAGACCTGTGCGTCGCCGCCGCCGCACGCTGAGCGTTTTGCGCCGCCGCTTCAACGCGTTTCTCCACGCCGCCGTCGCCGCCGCCGCACAAGTTCGTCTGCTTCGGGCGCCGCCGCCGTCATCTGACCGGCGCACAGGTCTATCACGTCTGCTTGCGCTTTTTCAAAAGCTTCATTTGGGCTCTAAAAGTTACTTATTAATCTTTGTTTTTTGTTGCACTTCAAACGAAGATGAATAAGTAACTTTTCGAGACCATAGGAAGCTTCCGAAAGAAGCGCAAGTACCACGTGACAAATAGGGGCCAGTCACGTGATAAATATGGGCCACTTTTCCGCGGCGCCCGTGGCCGCCAACTACAAATTCGTATAGCGCCGTAAATATAGCTCTAAAAAATTTATTTTTCGTTGTAAATTCGTTTTATGACTTCCTTTTCCCAACCCGGCTGTTTAAAAAAAAGTTTTTTTTCTTTTCATGTGTCCTTTAATGTCACAACTCAGACTGCGTTTTTAGTCTTAACATATGTTTCGGCATCGTCATTCGCTGAGCTACTCCGTAAGTTGCGCTGATTAGGTCTCGAGCGGTGTGCGTGAAAGTAGACGCACAAACTTTTTTTTAAATAAACAGCGTCTGCAACCGCAAAAAAAATAAAATAAAAAAGAAACGCGAAAGAATCGCACAAACTCTTATTGGCTGTGCAAAACAGCTCCTACTATAGCCATTGGCGGCCGCTTCACGAGAGCGAGTGATCAGCCGCCGCTCTCGTGTCAGGCGTGGTTCGGGGGAGGGGGGGGGCTGCGGCCGCTTCACGAGAGCGCGCGCTCGGCCGCCGCTCTCGTGGCAGGCGTTGCCGGAGAAGGAGGAGGTGGGGGGCTGCGGCCTTTTCGCGAAAGCGCATGCTCGGCCGCCGCTTTTGTCTCAGGCGTTGCCCGGGGGGGGGAGGCTGCGGCCGCCGCTCTCGTGTCAGGCGTTGCCGGGGGGGGGGGGCTGCGGCCGCTTCACGAGAGCGCCCGCTCGGCCGCCGCTCTTGTGGCAGGCGTTGCCGGAGAAGGAGGAGGCGGAGGGCTGCAGCCGCTTCGCGAGAGTGCACGCTCGGCCCTCGGGCGCAACCTCGGCAGTAGCAATGCGTGGCCATCCACGCCAGTACACCGCAGACGAACTAAGGGAGCAGAAGAACGGCATTGATGCTTTCGCATTCACTAATTATAAGAAGTACTTAGGTGTCCTCGGAATTTTTTCTACAAAGGCATTGTGAAAACTTTGGACCTACTATCGAGCGCGCCATCCCATGACACGGGCGTGCGCGCGGCATGGCGAAGATAACATAGTATGTACCCAGTATCTCTAGAACTGCTAATTCTCGCATAAGAAGAGAGAGACTGCCCGTATACTTCACTTTCCAGCGAATGCGCATGCGTTTCAATGGAATGAACAAAGTTTTTGAAAAGGGCGGGGAGAAGGGTGCTGTAAAAAATTGTAAACAAAATTGTTGTATTCAATGCACGAACGGAGATGCGTAGGCTTCTTATGCAGGCACAACAATGGTTCTGGAAGCTTCGCGGAATACTTTTGTTCGATCTACGTGCATGCTTTCAAATAGTCAGTTGCTACTCGTAATCAACGACATTTCCAATAATTCTTGGACCGTTTTAGAAACTCAGTGTGCATGCAGGAATATGATAAAAAAACAAAAAATAACGGCTACATTTCCAACCCGGTGCAACAGCGGCAATCAAACGCGTGTACCCCTTGGTTCTAAAACGTCTCGTATTTCAACACAGATAATGTTGTAAGTGCTGGGATTCCCAAATAAAGTGTCAGTGAACGCCACAAATACGGCGTCACAAAATGTGTCACACTTTTTTTAAGTGAGAAGTGTGCAAAAACTACCAGGAATAACATTTCGTACGTACCTTAACATAAATCAAGCATGAGAGTCCAAGATCCGAGCCCGACATTCCTCTTCGTGTCCCAAATAAAGACATAGAAAGCGCAAGTTACGTTGGTAACAGAAGAACAGGAAGCGTGTGGATAACCGGCAGCTTATATTGGATGACCATGTTACGTTATTTGACAAGTCGACCATAAATGTTTAAAAGACCAATGAGAGATAAGAGACGCATAGTGTATCCTCATGGCTACCAGGAGAAAATCTTATGGCTGAACGTATGCATGAATGTTGCCAAAGCAAGAAGCAGAATGTCAAAAACTTCGAGCAGACCAAGCCAAACCAGTGTATTATGTGTATAAATTTATCCAAGCAACAAGGTAAATGAAGCGTATGATTGCCTGTCCCTTTCGCGTTTTAGAGGATCGAAATGTTTCACATGGTGGAGTTCTATATTTATTTATTTTAATGGGGAGGGGTAGATGGGGGAACGCAATGAAGGCAGGAGGAGGGTGGTCATATGTATTCTAAAACACTCATGAATTTTATTCCTCTAGAACTTCTGACGCTATGTTTCCGGCATATTTACACTCCTAGAGGAGTCTGTCGTTTGTGATATTGGTAGCGTGTTTCGTATATTGGTTTTCAAGCGTCACCTCTCGAGAATTGGGCAGATGAAGTAATTTAGTGACACCTAGCTGAAAGGAGATAACGTAGTACGTAGATGTTTTGAACATGAGCTTACGCGACAGATAAACACTGTATTTCACCAAAAGAATCTTCAAATGTTTCTTTTCTTTTTATTGATAGCTAGAGATTGCTGCGAACCGATTTCCTTTGTGATTAGAACTCTGGAACTAAAGTCACCTACATCTGATTTGTCCACCCAGCTGGTTTCTGCACAATGCTGGTTTTAAGCACATAACACCTACTCTTCATATGATTAAACAATTTGGCGTCCTACAAACACAGCAGACTGTAACAAACGCGGTGAGTTAAATGTTTCCGTTTTGCATATTCTCAACAGTTTATAGGGCGAACCTACGCGTGTCTTTTGGATATGAGAGTTCTTTCTAGACCTCACTCTACAAAACACTCAATTTAGCGACTCACAGGAGTCGACAGGCCTGTAGCAGTGAATGCGAATCGCCTGAAGCTCTTAAATTGCTTATACCGGAGTGCCGTGCGTTATTCTCATTGGATTCTTATTTTTTCGTTGGAGGTCGCTCAATGCTCAGAAGTAATGATTTGGGAATTACGCAGTCTCGAGCTTCAAATCCCAGAGTGTGTACCACCATCATCTAATATTTGGTGGACGTGCTATCAACCAACTCGAGGACTGCCTTCAGCGGTTGCCTTTTGCTTGACGTACATTGAATAACTCGTGATTTATTCCTTCTTCTGCAGTTCCACCAGACACCCCGGTCATACGAGACAAGTTCGGCAGCAAAGTCGGCAAGGTTGCCGGCCCCTACCGTGAGGGGAGTCACTGACCTTAACCTGCGAAGTCAATGGAGGTAAGCCATATTGTTAAGTAAACGAAGGTTGGTACCATGGGAACATGCTAGAAACCCCCCCCCCCACCCCCAATGACATATGCTTCTTCATAATCCCTAGATAAGAGTTGACAAAAAATACAGGAACAAATGTGGAGGAACGGAGAGAAACAGACCGCCGCCGATGATATTTTACTGAGGAGACAAGCCCCTCTTGTGCCCTGCTCCAAAAACGACTTACTTCTTTTGAGGCAAAAAAGTAAAACCAAACAAAACGGCTAAAAACCCAAAATGAAAATTGAAAAAAAAAATATCCCAAGGAAAGTTAAGGCGCAAGAAGTTCCTTGCACAGATTTATTGTTAATTAGTCACTGTGAGTGGCCACATGAGGAATTGACCTGCTGAGAGCGAGACGAATTAAAGACGCGTCCAAACTTGCATAGATTTCACATGACATATTAAAAATGCGCCTCCTCCGTGCAGCGAAGTTAAAGACATCGGTTCGCTCCAGTGTTGTACGGAACGGCGTTCCAAGGAACGGCGTTCCTGGAACGCGTTCCTTTTAGGAGAAACGAAGGAACGCCACCGATCCATTTTGCTTCGGTGGAACTGGAACGGGAACTCGTTACATTTTAAAGGGAACGGAAAAAGGAACGGCGTTCCTTTTTTCGTCCAGTTTTTTTTATTTCTACCAGGAAAGTTTAAAAGTGTAAAAACAATATCTTTACTAAGAGCAGAATCTTGTTAACTTCTTGGTTAATTATCTTAGGGTTTATTTTGTGTTGTCCTCGTTTAGTAACAGTCGGGTTCAGGAAAGCTAGTGAATAATGTTTCTTTTTAGTGCCCAAGCCTGCGGTACAAAAAAGCAAAACTTTTATTCAAAAGAAAAGACACGAAAAGCACGTCTTAAACTGAGCTAATTTCTTTGCTTCCACGATTCCTCATATACCTAGAAATAAAAGGAAGAGTATAGCTATCATTAGACTTTCACAGAGACCCAGAGTTAAAAAACAAATAACATGTTACCAGACATCGAACGCACCTCTGAATCCCGAACTTTGGTCACTTAAAAGATACAGAAAAATTAACCTTTATTCCTTTTCCCCTAGTCCCCCATCTTTAAACAAGACGACTAATCCAACCTTCATAAGGAAGGTGTAATTTTCAAAAACGACCTTCCGAAGTCATACCCCCTTCTTCAATTGATCGCTTTGCGGACAGCAACATCGAGAAGCAACTGTTTTCAAGTTCGAACAAGGGACCTTGTTAGATTAAAACGCGTGAGGTTGTTGTAAAACGCTCGCGAAATGTAGGGTAACAGTATATTTTGCTCGTTTGATTCCGCAAACCACAAACATGACTACGGTTAAAAGCCAAGATTTTTAAAGGTGAATATATCAACAAATGAGACCCTGCTTTACTTGCTTCCTTCTCCTGGCGCCCTTCCATCACGGTATTCAAATTCGTATGTTGCCATTTGATGGGATAGATAAAAAAAAACTTTGTTCTATGTAACTAATTATAGTGATAATCAAAATACAAATGTAACGTATATGTAACGATACGTTCCATTTTTCTAACTGTAACGGGAACGAGTTCCTTTTTCACATATGGAACTTGTAACGGGAACGCGTTCCAAAAATCAGAAGGAACGAGGAACGAGCTGTCGTTCCTTTTTCTGAGGAACGTGTACAACACTGGTTCGCTCACAAACTGTGAAGCAGATATCTGCTGAGACACCGTCAGACATTTCGCGCTCAACTTCCACTCGACAAAAACTTGAACTTTAAAGGGAACTGAAGCGGTTATGCATTTGAAAAAAAAAAACACTTAAATCGTTTTCCTTTGGACTCAATTGATCACGAATATTGCACAAAAACATTTTCAATGTACGGCTGAAGACCCGCCTTCAAGGAGCATGATGTCATACCAGGAGTTTTCGAAAGCTTCGCTCTCGTGCATCTGCAGCGCCTATTAGAGCTATGCACACCCGTCCTTGCTATTAGAGCGCAGCTCTTAGGCACCCCTTTCCGGGTTGAGCGGCGTACGCGTAACCGCGCGCGTTGCAGCATTGTACATTTCCCCGCTAAAGTGAGGGGGACAATTTTCCCACCACATTTAGCGGGGACATTTTCACGCTAAATTTAGCCAGAAGATTTCCCCACTATGTTTAGCGGGTCAGGTTTCAACGCTAAATTTAGAGGGCAAATTGGCGTCACGTGACCTCAACACCAATTCATTTTCCCCTCTATATTTGGCGGGGAAAATGACATCACGACTTCGTGTCACGTCACCCATGAATAAATTCAGCGGCAGGATTTAGGGAGGGGTTAAAGGAAAAGGAGGAGGGAAGGAGGAGGAGGGGGAGGGTTCGGAGGAGGAGGAGGAGGAGGAGGGGCATAGCCTCACCTCCGTACCCTTGCCTCCTCCTTTGAAGAGCTCCCGCTGTGGTTTCGCATTACAGAGATTTGTAAGCGTCCTTCGTTTTTTTTTTTTTTTGAAAAGGTCAGAAAAAGACGTCAGAAGAGGTATCAATGCGGAGGAATATAGGTGACAAGGATGTAATTGCTCGCGCTGCCCACAAGACCGAGACGCGCTTGGCGGCCGAATGATCCTAGTGTGACCTGATGACTGGTCGAAGGATTTTCGTGTTTGTTCGCGTTTGTTTCACATCTTCGGGGAAAACTAACGTAAAATTCAGATTCAGGTAATAAACCAAACGAGAATTTTACCTCTGACTGGTTTTTTAAGAACCTGATCAATCTTTCTTGAATAATAGAAAATTGGCAAAATTCTGAAAATTTTGTTTTCAGCTTTAAAAACATTATATGCAGCTTCAGGAATGCGCTGCCAAAGCGAGTTTGCAGACATACAAGAAAAACTGTCAACAATAGGGTAATGCATAGAAATTTTTTATAAATTGTTACTTGTATTAAATTAAAGTCTGTTACCATGTTTCATGTTTTGAAAGGGTTTTGTTTTTACTATAGCGTGTATTTCTTTTAGTCTTAGAAACACATTTTTAAGTGATTTCTTTCGGCTATTCGGCAAGGCGATTTGCTGCTCTGTTCGTACACGCCACAAATGTGCAAGCGAGGGAAAGCAACCGATTTAGAAATTTGTAGCCAAGGTTAAAGGTTGAAAAGGCAGCACCAAACTCGGAAAGTTCACCGAGGAGGATCGAACCTACGAAGCCAAGATTGTGAGCCCGGCGCTCAAGCATTCCGCCAACATGTAGACATGTGAAGTGTTTCTTAGTAAATTTCATGACACTTTGTTTACCAACCTACACCACAGAACGTGGAAGTGGCACCAGCTGAAACCGCCGACTTTTGCTCCCGCCACACGATGGCTGGTGCAGCGGAAGCAAATTACAACGCAAGAATCTCGCGCTTGTGTTCGCCATTGTGCAAGGATTACGCGGCTGCGATAATATAGATACTTTCGAACAGGGCAATGATACGCATTACTCATTGAAAATATATGAAACACATTCCATAATCTAACTGGGACATGCGTAGAGGAAGGGGACAACTAGGGGCCGGAGTTTTAGTGATGACAAATCTGGAGTAATGATGTTTAACGATAAAAAGAGGTCTACCCTATAAATAAAAGGAGTTTGTAGTAGTCCATGTAGAAATATGCAAATACCTGGAGATGTCGCTCTACGTGTGAAAGCTGTATCTGGAAAAGCCCGAGGAATGTATAATTTGGAAAGGAAAAATATATTAAGTTATTACGAAATTCGAGACATTGTGTAGTTTTAATATATATATGGATAGGTCAGGGGTATATAAAAAATAGTGATGAGGCATGGACTATATTTTAGCAAAGGGATACTGTATATGAGGTTACAGGCCCAATCGGGAGTGGAACATGGACAAAGTAGTGTGAACAGATTGGAACTGCGGGCGTATGGGAAGGCACCAAATGATGAGGTACTGGGGACTAGAGTTGATCGTCCTTTGACAGTTGTAGGTCTTTTAGAAAAGTAAAATTTTGAACAAAAGTTAACTGAAATGAAGGATACGAGGTAGGCCGACACCATCTCGAATCAGGAAGGCCGCCGAATGCTCCACTACTCTTCTACAGAACGTCAACACATTCAGATGGCGCCAACTCGGCAATTGGACCCGAGTAAATGCCGAGCGTCCTTCAACACTGTGATTGGACGCGAGGCCCAGCCGAGAACTGACGCAGCACTCGTATCCAATCTGTGTCTTCGCTCGATCTTGCTGCGATGACGTCAAAATTCTAGTGCGCAGGACTCGATTATTCTAGGTGGTGTTGGATAGGCACGGATGAAGGAGTAATGTGCGTAAAACTTTTACATATAAAATAAGTTCTTCAAATCAGAAATCTGACATTTAAATACCTGAACTTTTTTTCATATCACACGTGATTAAAGGGAAACGAGTAAAAAAGCAGAAAAAAAAACGTGGGACGGAAGAATGCAAGAATGTAGTTTTATCAATATAGGTCACAAAAGTAAATAATAAAGGACTGGGTGTTTTATAATTCACGCGGAAACACTTTACTGTTTGAGACCAGAACGGGGGTGTTAAGAACAAAGACATATACGGCTATATTTTCAGAGATAGGCATATATGTGCCGAAGGTCATAGTGATAGAAAGAGATCTAAAGTTCACGGGGCTTCGTCTTTCCCTTCCTGAATGGGTAGCGAATTTGTTGGGTTGACGGGGACAGAAGAACGAAGCACCAAATACATACAATCCCAAAAAAGAGGTTTGAATATATTTGGGGAAGGTGCGTGACATTACTCCGTATTGGTTCTCTATATGATTTAACGAAAGACGAAATGTAATGCAAAATTTTTAAGCAAACGGTTGTAAATATTGTTATGCTAGGTGGCGAAAGCTCCCGCCCCATGCAAAGGGTAAAACCAACACCGTCCGTCCATCCATTCATCCATCCTGTGATAGAGACATACGCCTGCTGGAAACGCCCTTGTCGTCTTCACAGTGCCTCTCAAGAAAATGAGCGAACTGAAATGAACATCGCTGAAACGAAGTGGTACACCAATGAGGCTCAACGTGTTCACCACGCCAATTAGACGCCGGAAAGGAGAGAGCAGCGTTTGGCGACGGACAGAGAAACAAGGAGGAGTTGATCTGCTGCGACATTGGACTCAGTGAGGGAAAGTGGTTCGTCTCAATTTAATCAGCACAGTACGGCCTTCATACGGTGTACTTCGAAATGCTATCGCATTTAGACGTAGTTTGCGGAGAAATGCCGCCAAAAACACAGCCGCCCTTTAGTCCTTTGGATATCTTCAGAAACGCGTGGAAGCAAGGCTATAAAAGATATCAAGAGGACCATGATAGAAAAAACGTTATTTTGATAGAGGCGACTTACCGTATTATCGAAACTTACTAGACGGACGTTGTCATTCTTCATAAATATTACGAAAAAGCAATACGTGACATCAGCGACAGTCTCCAGCTTCGAGTGAATGAAAATCTCTCAAGATATGGGCTACATAGCTGTATTTCAATAAGGTGTTCACCGACGATATGCTAAGGCATGTACAGTAATTTTCTGGAGCTTCGAAATAGTGTGACATCAACTTATCAGTGAATGAAGCAAGCCGAGTCATGCCACCACATTGACCGCTTCTCTAAAGGGGTTGTATTTTTTATTATCTTTATTTGTGCAGTGGTTGTTATCCATTGAGAGGACAGAGAAAAAGACATGGTGTCTGACAGCTTCTCTGCCTCCCGAATTTAGTTTAACAGCTTAAAGATAGGTACACAACATAGATATAAGAAAACAATACCGCACGTGTCTGGTCACTTTGGCGGGAGCAACAAACATTCAGAATACACACGCTTTCAAAAATATGAAAGTATAAACATAATTCAATCTTTATAAAAAAAGTACCTATGTGCATAAACAACCCAGTTGTAAACATCATTCGTTGAGATTGCAAATACACAAAGGGAACACCGGAATACACATCAGTTCGTACAAAAAAAAACACATTTTACTACGGCTAGACAGAAAAAATAACAATTACACTAAGTTTATATTATCTTAAGAAAATGACAATGCGATATCACTGCAAACAAGGGATTGCCTGCAGTATGTTTAATCTAGGAAACGTTGCGCTGTAATAATTGTCGACACCTGAGCAAATGATTGAATTAGTTAACTGATAGTTTAATGTTTGCTTGCCGTAATTAGTTCGGATGTTTGAAATTCTGCATGTCGGATCTCGCAATGTGTACGAACTATAAAAGTGTGCGGGTACAGACCATAGCTTGATTCGGTGAAGCTATTTAAATAACTTCAAGCGATATATTTGATTCTCCTTTAGCATATATTTAATGAAGAGTTTTGCGGGTGCTCAAATATTTTGTTGCCTCCATGAATTTCGAAAATACGAATAATGTTTTGAACGATAATTAGTTTCAGATTGTTTGATGTATTGTCGTGCTGCACAATAGTATTCCATAAATAATCTTGAACAGTTAAGGGAATAATTTCACGTCTCGTTAATGGACTGGGAATTGAATTTCGTAGCTTATATATTATACCAGTACTTCGACAGAGCTATGATGTTAGTTTATTGATATGCGTAGACAATGAGAGTTCTCCACTAAACCAGACGTCTAGAAACTTTGTTCGGCCACTTGTTCCAGAATTGGTTCCTGCATTTTGATGTTAATATGGCTATTGTCTCGCTTACCGACTAGCTTGAAAATTTTATATTTAGTTTAACATATGTTTAGTATCAATCTATTTATTCGCAACGAATTTAATCGCTTGAGAATGTAGACATCTGCAACAATTTCTATGCACTCTTTTGCAACTCCAGTAAAAAATAATTTATACCATCTGCGTTCATTATCAGTTCGGGAAAATTTGTTATCATCGTTATATAATTCATGTAAGCTGGAAATATTGAAGAACCTAAGATAATGCCTTGAGGGACACCACGCTGTATTTTGTTTAATTATATATCATGTGGTTAATAGAAACGTACTGATAACGATGTATTAAATCATTTCCATTTAATTTCAGTGCTACACCTCTTACACTATAAACCTGTAGCGTTTTTAATAGGTTGTAAAGTTGAATATTGTTGAACGCTTTTTTTTTCTAAATCTAGAAACAAGCCGAGCGCAAGCAATTGACATCGAATGTTTTCTACAAAGTTGTCATTATTATCGAAAAGTTCTTGCTCCGTAGATTTATACTTCTGAAAAGCGCATTGCGCGTTAGTTATTATGTTATGCTTCAGGAAAAAAAAATAAACGAGTTATCTTCATTGATTACGCGTTCATACATTTTCAAGACGATGGGAAGAATAGAAATTGGTCTGTAGTTATTTATTATTGCTTCTCCATCCTTCTTCTACACGGTAATAACATTTGCAAATTTGAGCTCCTCAGGAAGAATACAAGTTTCAAGCATAATATTTATAATATTAGACAGAATTGGGCTCAGTAGAGCTACTACATATTTCTTTGGCAGTGCCTTTATTCCGACGTCACCAGCACAACCATTCTTTTTTGTTTGTTTTTTTAGGTTTCCTATGTTTTTATTAACTCCACTTGGTGTTGTCGAGACAGGCATTATTGATCCGGAAGGGGTAGCTGTTGTGTGGTTGTGTACTTTGTCATGTTTTTCATTGTATGTGTCAGTACTCACAAAATGTTAACTTATTTTGTCGGTAAGATTTTTTTTGTTCAGTAAAGTTTTTATTTTATTGTAGGCTATGTTGCACGTGCCCGTTAGCTTGCTTCCTCTTAGTCAGATCGATAACGACGTCCCACGTTCTACTTTGGCCATCGTTAATGAGCTCCAATTAATTTTGACAGTATTCGCACTTTGCCTTATTTTGGTTAGAGTTTATCCTTTATCTTTTTAACCTCGGCAAGCAAGTTAGGATCACGATGCCAAAATAAATGCATGAACCCTAATTTTTTTTCTTTAATCGTTTTGAAGTAGATCACCAGTCACTCGCGGTTTACTAATTTGTTTGTGCTTACTTTAGTTTTCTTCAAAGAAAAGGCTTTACTGTAGCAGTTTTTTTAATTTCAAAAATAAATAGTGCGAAAGTCAAGTACACATTGACGGAACAAGCGCTATTTATTTCTAAAATGGATATCTAACTAGCCCACCTTAATATTTTAGTGCATTTTTTAAATTTCAGTATAAATCACTTTAAGCTAGAGTAGCATTATTATCACTGCACACGTCATTCCATTTATCTTGTTCAAAAAGGTAGCCGAAATGTCTTAGTATTTCTCGATTTATTGTTGGATGCCAAAATTGTTTCTGTGATAAGTTTATGTACTTTAGTAGAAGTATATCCCGATAAAAAATAGGGAGATGGTCGCTAATCTTTCCTATTATAATGCCAGCTAGAATAAATTTTTGATCTCAGTTTGTGACGTGAATGTTGCGAGGTGTTGCAGTGTTCAAGGTCACCTTGGTCGGCAGTGACAGGCGGGATGGACTGGTGGCAGTTGGGGGGGGGGGGGGGGGGGGGGCAAGGTCACCCTGGGCGGCCCTGTTATAATGCGCCTGGTCGGCGCATTATAACATGGCGTACTCGGTAATTGGGTCCATGAATTTTCTTGTGTGTAGGTTATCCGAAATACTGTCTATATTTATGTCTCCAAGATTTATAAAGTACTCTGACTTTGATTCAGGAAAACAAATTATCAAGCACTTTCATAAATTCAGCAACATTGCCCGAGTGCGGTGGGCATAAAGCAACAACAACAATGGGGATTATTTTTATAACCAAGCTTTCAATGTTTTCATCAATTTTAGTAAATTCATCGCCGCTTCCGTACCTGAGATTGTCCTTGATATAGATAGCTATTCCCCCACTTCTTCTCTCATGCCTTACCAAACTTTCGCATTTATAATTCTGAAACTCCAGTGCTGTGTCGCTGCTGGTTAACCATGTTTCAGTAAAAACCATTACATCCGAATTCCAGACTCAGCGAATCTAAAGAAAAGAAAAGCGTCAACATTATCTACCTTCTTTTTTTATGATTATTGCGTTCATATGTAGTGCCAAAAACTGCCATTCACACTTTTTCTTCAATTTATTATTAACATTACAGGCGTAACAATTACACCCATGTTGATTATCTTTCCATGCGATGGTTAGGTGCAGATGCTGTGGGTTTTAGTCATTAGGTATCTAGTTAGCAATTTCTCGACATCGATTATGTTAGTAATACTTAACGCGTCGGTGTACTTTTTCCTCCGCGCGAAAACCTTACCGCCAAAGGACCAGGCATACTTCGAGCCCTTCCTTCTTTTTTGTCCAAACGCTGCGCCGAGTAGTTTCCTATTTGTGCTGGTCAGATGTTCGTTTACTTATGCGGGACTGGTAGGCCCACCGTAATCAAGGTCTAAAGTTATAATCCTGGTAACGGAGCATGCTGGTGAAGTTACAGTGTTAGAGGAGAATAGCTCAGAGGACGAGGACCGCACGACACGTTTCTCCAGTCCCCGTCCTTTATTACACATACGTCCTATTACAGTACGTTCCTCTAAGTTATTCTAATCTAACAGCTAGACTTGTAAGTTTGCGATTTTTTTTTCCTTTCTGCAGGCTTATGTTTTTTTTTTCGTACAACGCAAAAACCGAACATCAAACTTTTTTTTTATTTGGTTTAAATGTAGGAACGCGCGGACATGAGTCTGTTTATAATCAGAAACTGGTTCATATAGCATGTTCGCAATTCGTTTGGCAATGTCCTATGGGTCATCCCCTCCTAGGACTCCTTTTATTTCAAGGTTTTTGAACCTTTGAGATGGCTTATATTGCACGCCATATTTGGCTGCCTATCTGTTAAAAAAAAGTTAACTCGCGGCCTTATTTTTTTAATAACCAATAAGCCTAATGAATTTAAAGCGTAGTGATTCGAAGGGTGGTCTGCTGCCGGTACGTAAAACATTGGCAAAAAACTAAAAGTGTGTGAGATAAGACGCGCAAACGGAAGGGGAAAGAAAAATAAGCGACGTTTCGGTCGCACGCCCTTCGCCAGATTATGCGGGAACTAAGGGAAGCCAAGGTTTAAAATGCGAGGGCAGTCGCAACATGAGGCCAGAAGAAAAAATTCACATCGGCAAACGTCAACCACATGGGAAGAAAAAACTGTTTCGAACAAGACGAATAAAAAAGAAATCGAAATCACGAAAAGAAAAATTGCAGGAGTATACATTTAAGAATGGTTACGTGTAGGAAGGCTAAGGCATTATAGTCCCGGGGGAGAAATGTTTTCGAATAATGTTTCTACACGTATTAAAGTTTAGGACGACGTATAGGACGACGTCGAAGACAACGTCCTCGAGATCGACGCCAAGTACGGCGTCTAAGACGACCTCTAGGCCGACGTCGAGGACGACGTCAAGGCCGGCATCTAGGACGACGCCGAGGACTACCCCTCAGACGACTTCAAGGACGGCGTCAAGAACGGTGTCTAGCACGACGTTGAGGACGACGTTCTGTAGGACGACGTCAAGAACAACGTGCTAGGACGACCTGTAGGACTACTTAAGGACGAAGTCGAGAGCAACGCCTAGATGTGAACACCTAAGGATGCTGTGGCGTATTTGCGTGGGCGCCCACGTTTGCCTACGAAAGGCGCCGTAGATGTAGGCTCTGCTGCCGCTGTCGGGGCCGTAGATGTAAACGCGGTCGCCTCACAGTCCATCGCACGAAGCACGCAAGGAGCACAGATAAAGTCCGAAGCGCACCTTTTGCGCTCGGCGCTCCGTCGATGACATCACGCTCCCGCACTTGAGCGTGAGCGGCGCGCGTTTGATGAGGTGTTTTTATGCCCATCTTTCGGGCAAAACGACGCCTCTTTTTCGCGTGATGGGACAAGTAAGGTCGTCGCAGAGGTCCCGGGTGACCTCTAAGACGACGACGAGAACAGCGACGTTCTTGAGCATACGATTGAGCGGTGAGTGCCGCTCAATCGTATTTTTATTGTCATATAAGACACTCTTTTGCTCAATGGGACAAGTAAAGCCTTAAAGAATTCACGAGGGTTGTCGGAACATGGCGCCATGATAACAAACGAGCGAAACAAATCGAGGCCGGCACAGCAGCGAAACCACAATCAGATGTGGGGAAGCAGGGTCGAGAAGAAAACTGAGGGGGTCGAGTTCTGAATGAGGAATGAGAGAGGAGGTTGGCTTCAGAGGAAAGAGTGGAAATATTAGTGGCCAAAAATGAGTCTATTGCTCAAGCCGTTAAGAACTTTAGTGCGGAGATTAAATATCAAGAGGTTTTCTTCTTTTTTGCGATGGAGGGGGCAAATGAAGCCAGATTTGATGACGCAGACACGCCTATTGAATTCACTGAGTCTATATTCGGCGAAGTTGTCGGAGACGTGCGTGGAGAAGTGGGGGTTTAGTTCATTAGTGAGCTTCAGGGGTGACGGGGGTTACGAGGCGGGCGGTGCTCGCGGAAACGTTCGAGGAGCTTGCGGTCAGTTTCGCTAATATAGAAAGTGTCAGGGCATGCGGTGCAGAGAATTACGGAAGCGATGTTAGCAGAATTGCAGGAATGGTTGTCAGGAATGATGTGCTTGAAATTAGGGAAAAGAGGAGCTACAGGCTTGCAGGTAATGCATCTAGGGGCGTTGCATGGTGTGGTAACGGGTGATTCTTGTGTAGGGTATTTAGGGGCGGGGATGGAAGACGGCTCTTCGCTGAGAGAGTTTGGAGGTTTCGGGGGCGGCAATAATCGACAGTCAGGTCTCTAGAAATGTGTTTGCAAGGGTGGGCGTGGCCAGTAGCAGAAATAAGCTGATGGGTGAGTTTAGAGAGAGAAGGGTGGTATGACAGGACAAGAAGGTTGGTGGTTCTCTGGAGTCTGGGTGTGGAGAAAATAGCTTCAGAAAGGAAGATCCGGGAAACGCGGTCTAATACCTTGTCAAGAATGGGGCGAGGATATCCTCGGCAAAGAGAAAAATGCGTACATTGAGAGAGCCTGACTATGAAATTCGTCGTCGTCGCTCTAAAGGCTTCGGGTGCGGAGAAGTTTGAAGCGGAGATTGAGTCGATATGCTGTTTGCGGTGGCAAGAAGAGTAGTGAAGGTAGTTTTGCGAGTCGGTAGGCTTGTAAAGAAAAAACGTCCAAAAGTGGATGTTGTCGATAGAGATGGTGAGGTCAAGAAAGGTAGCAGAGATAGGAACACAGAAGGTGAGTTTCAGGAAGGGGTGTGCGTTTGCAAGTTGTCAAAGGAACTAATTGATCACGTGCGGCGGGGAGAATCCGAGGATGTCATCCATACAGCGTCCGCAGTAGTTGGGATGGTGAAAGGGGAGTGTGTCGAAGAGGCACTTTTCAACGAAGCCCACAAATAGGTTCGGGAAGGAGGGACCCATCTTAGTGTCCATGGCGACACCCATTATTTTGTCGGTAAGATCAGTTGTTAAATTGGAAGGCAGCAAGAGAGAGGACGAGTTCGGCAGGGAGGATGATAATGTGGGAGAGAGGGGGGCTCGGGAGTCTGTCGTTAGGAAAGGAGATCTTAAAGGGGACGCAAGCTATCATGATGGAGAATTACAGTATATGAAGAAGTGATGGCTATGGTGAAAAACAGAGTAACGCAATCGAGTGTGTAGTGATGTAGGCGTTGAAGGACGTGCGTTTCGTCTTTGATGTAGCCTGGTAAGCAGTGTCGACCACCACGGTTTTCTTCCCGACCCTCGTCCCAACATCCGGTCGTAATTTTTTTGTTGTGGCCTCAACGTTTTGCTTTGCTCGTTTGTTATCCTGGCTTCAAATACCGACAACCCTTGCAGAACTTTTTTTGTGATGTCGATTGTATTTTATTTTAATTTTTTTCTTGTTGTTCACCGTTTGCAACAGTTTTTTCTCCCCCTGTTGTTGTCGCTTGCTGCTGTGCATTTTTGTTTCTGGCGTCATGTTGCTACAGCTTTTGTGCTCTTCTCCTCGGGTTCCTTTAGTTTTCGCATAGTCTGATGAAGGTCGTGCGCCCGAAACGTTGCTATTCTTCTTCTCCATTCCTTTTGCACGTCTTATCTCTCACGCTTTTAGTTTTGTGCCAACTTAAAGCGTCCCAATCAAGAAGCAAATATGATTTGGAATAATCAAAATTTCTAAATTTAGCTTATTACCCTCCTTATAAGATACTTAGGAAACCCCTGTTTTAGGTAAATTTTAACAAGTACAATTAATCTTTATTACTTTTTTCTCGAGATAGTTTACCAGACATAAGTGGCTTCGGTCTTGAAGGTTTGGCAATCTTCACCCGTCAAAATTTCGACCGCATCTTCAAGCACTTTTACTTTGCGTTACAATCACAAGTTCCTTTTTTGAGTTGGAATAGCCTGCTTACATCTCACCAGTGATATTTCTGTTTTACAGATCAGTTCGCAGATTATATCCTTGCTAGGCGCAGAACCCATTACTATAATATGCGAAATCTCTACCGGCGTTCGAAATTCTATAAACAAAAATTAACCATATAAAAGATTGCAAGAGTCCCTCTTTTGCAAATTTGAACCTAGCGTCCTAAAATTAACAAACCAGGCGAGTTAATGGGCAGTGCATTCTAGTAGCAAGCATTTTTAAAACAAAATGAAAACAAACGTTAATCCGTTTAGTTTAGACAAAAGAGGCTTCTAGCTTTTTTTATTTAATCTGCATTGTGTCAATTCCGACATTTGTTTTGAGGATATAAACTATTCCTCAGTTATACGAACTCATTACGGTGCAAATACATTCTAGAAGCACTAAATGATACCGAAGTTTCTATGAACATATTCGCATATATCTGTTCATATATGTTCATAGAAGTTTCTATGAACATATTCGCATATATCTGTTCATATATGTTTATAGAAGATTCTATGAACATATATATTGTTGTGGCCAGTAAACCTACTCAACTTCTCAATTGCACAATGTACCTTTGAAGAAAAGCTCCCTGGCCGCCGCCATTTTTCCACTCGCGCGAACCCTGTCTGCCAGAAAGTTCTCCCACCCGCCTGAGCTGTGGAAACCACGCGGGCAGCGCAAGTCCTTGCCTATATTGTGCATTCAGAGTGCGCCGCCTTTTCTTGAAAGTTTTTACACTATTTGCCTGTTCACGATACTCATCTTTTTGTGTTCCCTTCCACTCCATATTGAAAAACCTCATTTGTATGAGAAATTTCTGCGTTCAATAAACACACATGAATCATACAAGATATATAAGAACGTATAGAACATATTTGAACCATATAAGAACCGCATAAGAACTATGTAAGAACTATATCAATATATATAAGAACATAAAAGAACCATATTAGAAACTTGTGAGAAGTTTCTTATAAGTTTTTTTATGTTTCTTATATGTTCTTATATATCTTATATAGGTCTGATATAGTTCTTATATGGTTTTCATCTGTTCTTATATACCTTGTATGATTCATATGTATTTATTTTTATGTGTATCTCATAGAACTGGCTTTTTTGCTAGAGCTGTGAGAACCAGGGAATACCAAGGCACGTAGTAGCCTGCAGGACCTTCACCGGAAACGAACGAAGAGAGCAAACGTCATGCCGCACGCGGTGAGGGCCGTTCGACGTTGTTCGAGGATTATTTCTGTGGAGATAATCTCCGAAACGCTTTCCCGGCTATGTACCCAGTCTTTGCGAAAAATAGCTGAAAGTTGCCGGGGCATGGGAACGGAACAGTCACGTTCGTTTGTTTGTTTTGGTACTGTGCAAAACAGCAGCTCTCTTTAGAACGTGCCCCCAAACAAGCCGGATTCTGTGCGATCGTCGTGAAGTGACTGTTGTCGACACCGTGTATGGGATATGCTGCGTTATTTGAGATAACGCGGCATTGTGGGGTACGTACACTATGTTGTTCGATTGAAGAGACTCGTTGAATATCGTGTGAGCGGAAAATACTGATGGATTTCGGCTCTCCTGATTGGTCAAATATTTTGACAATTAAGACCTTTGCAGATTGACACGGCGTCGTAAACAATCCTCATGAAATGAAACAAATATTCCAGTTGCATTTGTTCTCTCGCACACGGACTCGCCAAAAATAGCTTTCATTTGTTTGTTTTTGTTCCGAAATATAGTACAATGCTTTCTTAAAAGGCTCGATAAATTCTATTCGGCACAGAACAAAAAAAGATAAAAATAAAACGTGTCGAATTTAGACGCCACCAGTGTCCGCAGTTGCACCTACGCAGGCTGCCACAGCCCATTGAGGAGAAATCCCGCAGCCCAGCGCAGCCGGGCAACATTGACGTACAGTCGGCAGCAAACGTTTGCCGGGGCACGGGAGCGCCAGCCGAAAAGACTGGCTGCGCCTTCTCACGGTGCGTTTCCACTCTCAAGACTCACGCTTTGCGCATGCGCTTCCTTTCTTGTTCGCCGTCAAGTTCTTTTTCGCTCGCTTCCGTTCGCCGCCCACGAGATAACAGGGACTGGCGCAAGGTGCCGCGAAGTGTTATCTGTAGCATACGCGAGCTCCGTCACCTATCACGGTGGCTGAGGCAGACGCGCGGCATAATGGTTGACAAAGCGGCACCTTGCGCCGGTCCCGGTTATCTCGTGCACGTCGGGCGGAAGCGAGTAAAAACGACATGACTGCCGAGCACGAAAGGAAGCACATTCTCGAAGTTTGAACCTTGAGGGCGAGCGCTCGCCGTCAAAAGGCGCAACCAGTCATTTCGGCTGGCGCTCCCGCGCCCCGCAAACTTTTGCTGCCGACTATACACCCATAAAAGTAAGGACGCGCGCTGTAAATCGCTTCGTTCGAGACCGCCGCTGGAAAGGACACGACATGTACTTCGGAGAGAGAGAGAGAGAGTCTTTATTTTAAGATAACTTCTAGTTCTAGTCGTCGTTGGCATTTAATCGAAAGAAGCTTACTAACACAACGGTGACTATGCTTGATGATAGTTTCTTCAGCCTTGTAGAGCAGCCAGTTGTCCTCCATTTGAATACTGGTGATTCACATGCATAACGTAAAGTTTAAGTCGAATATTTCTTTTTCGTGCTCCTTTGCTTGTTAAGACCCGTTTAAAGGCTCCGTTTAGCCCTTTAAATAAAAAATATATGAAGGAAGCTGTTGTCTTTCTTTATTTCTTTAGGAAATACTGCAGATGGTTTTTCACCATGCATGCAGGAGAGGGTTACATAAGGTTTCGAACAGAACAGCAGAACAGTCATTATTTGGAGCATGCACACAATCGGTTGCATAAGGTTTCGAACAGAACAGTCAAAACATTCAACATTTGTGGCATGCACGCAATCAGGGGGCAGTAACTTCCAATCATTAATCGCACGCACAAAGATGGAGGATTTAAACGTGTTATTTTTAAATCATATGGTCTGACATTTTTTGCGCGATTCAACCTTGCAGAGCGCTGGGGAGGTGGCAAAAGGTATAAGGGTTTGTCTAGGCCGGACTCATTATTGTAAGGTTTATATAAAAAATAAAAAACAGCTTAGCAATATTCCGCCTAGACTCGAGCGACTCAAGTCCGGATTTACGTATTATGTCTAAACACCGATGATAGGCGCCTAAAATCAGAGGCGCACCACTCCACTACAAATAGCTCGCGTAAATACTTTCGGTTCTTCTACCAAGGTGTGGACACGGGCGCCCCCGTCCTGAAAGGCCGTTTTAACCGGAAACAAACAAACCCACACATCTCTGCGTCATTTTCTAACACATGCGACATCTCGCACAATCTTTCCTCCAAAGAACACATCTCCTAAAACAGTTTCACTGAAAGCAAAGAATCGATTGCAAACATTGTACAACCCACTGACTGAAGGCAAATCTCCTTCAACGTTCCTTTCTACAATGCCGCAGCTACCACTGTTAATCCCAGCAAACTTTGTGTGGTCGTTTGCAATTTTAATACGATAACGGTCAGTTCTGAATCTCTGGCATTCGGTCCCAATCGTTAGCGCTACGTCTTGGCGAGAACTAAGCGTTCGACGATTGCTCGTCCACTGTTCAAAGAACAGTGGATAGTGACGGGAAGAAAGAGGCAGGGGCAAGAAAGAGGGATGGAGAAGTATGAAATCGGAGGTGGGTGTAGATGGAGATGAAATAAATAAACGGAGGTAGGGTTGGGAAGGACACCATAGGGGCATAGGCAACATTTCTATATAGGACGGCGTCCGATATTTTTTATGCCGGAAGATGAAGGCAGAATAAATGCTTCACTGGCCACTTGATCCTCTTCGGGTTCACGCCCTATCTCTACAGTCCACGTGCACATTCCGAGTAAGAAGAGGCTGAGTATCAATTTGATACTATTTCCAAGCAATGCCGGCGTTCGTCACGAAGCATTGCACACGTGCATAGTGCCCAAATACGTGGCCTCGTTTTGTGTTCGCTGGTTTGCAGATGCGAATGCAACTCTGTTTCTTGCAAGTTTTCTTCGCAAAGGCCCTCTCGAGAACAAAAGACTAATATTCACTCTGTGTATGTGAAATTGAGGTTATCCGAAAGAACCAATCAACGTAAAAAATAATGCTCCGCTAAACTAAACACGTTTTAGTATGTTGAAAACGACAAGGACTTTACAAAGAAGCATATGGGATCATTGAATACCCTCTTTCTAATTTCCTTACTTCGTCAATACTTTCTTTTTAAACGTATAAAAGAGCGGCTGGTTCGCTGGGGCCCGCTAGAAAGTATATTTTGTTATTATTATTACCGTTCATGAACTGCATCCCTTTTCAAACCCATCACATCGGCGGAACCTCGAAACAACGAACCGAGGTGAACCCTTCAAGCTCCGTTAGTCAGCGCTGCTTCGCGAAAAAAACGAGGCTCAGAAGCAATCCGACGACAAATTCCATCACCTGCGCAGCCTTCCAACCGACTGCACCCTATCACAACATCCGATCTGTCACGGACAAGTACGTAAGACATTTCGCAAGAAAATATCACGAAGCGACAAACGGAGCAAGCGTTCCCCGAATAGGAAGCAGGAAAAAGAAAGATCTGGGCAGGAGGGTGAGGGTGAGAAGCGTGTACAGCGTGTGTGTGTGTGTGTGGTGCGACAGGCGCCCATAGTTCATGCGAAAACAAACGGCTCCGCCTGCACTCCGTTCCAACGTAAATTAGAGAACGGCAAACCCCCTTAGTCAAATGAACAAACCAAGACCTGGGACATGTTCACGTGATACGAATATGGGGCGGGGAAATGTAGACCATTAAGACCACGTGATAGGATCTTGAATCTTGATTGGGTTATGTTGGCGTCTCGTGCTCTCTGCCGTCCATCATGGAAGAATATTTTTTTTAAATTGTTTTTGCCGTTTCACGACGCTCTCCGCAACCCTCTACGAGATTCGAACGTCGTCGAAAGAGGATTCTGAAACTAACACGAAAAGAACTTGAGTTGCTTCGGTGTTTTCCTTGAAGGCTTGAAACACAAAAAGACCTTCAGTTCCAGCGGTGGTTTCCTTGACTTTTTATTCGATTACTTTGTGTCCTTTTTTATTTTATTTTTATTTTATTCTTGGTTTATTTTTGTTGCATAGGCAATTTTTACCTGACAAGTACTCTGTCTTCGGATGAAGTTAAAATAACTTTTACTTCGATCTCTAAAAACAACATGTGTTTTCTTAGTGGCAGCTGTGAGTTTATTTTTATCTTTCTCTTCTCCTTTTTCACTTGCACCTTGTCTTTCTCTTCATGCTCTATTAAATTGACAGTTGTAAGTAACCGCTGTCTTGAACCCTTCTGTTCTTCGTCACAAGTGTGCTTTTTAAATCACCGCCTTGATTTTCAGCCAACTAGCCCCCAATTGATCTTGATGCAATTCCTTTCTTCTACAATGGCCCCTTTTCCTTCTCTTTCCCCTCCGGGTTATATTTCTAATTACATTAGTGTGATCGCCAACGCAACCTTCCAAGCAAGATTCTATTCTGCCGGCATCAGACATGATGGGGTACCACCGGACTTGTTTGGGTTGTTCGGCTTTGCAAGACCTTCTCAACGTCATGCAAAAAGAACATGCAAGATCGTCCTCTCCGAGATTGGGAGTCAGGTCCGATACTTCAGAACTTGCCTCTGCGCTCTTGCGGGTTGTGGAAACCCCGTGGCGGCCAAGGACGAAGGTAGAGAGCCTCCCTGACCGAGCAAGTAATGGGACGGAATAGCGATGGTCTCTTCATACATTCAACATATCAAAAGTCTCCGTGCCCAAAATAACAACGCAAGGGAGAATACGTAACCTTGTTGGGAGATGCTACAATACCTGCAGATATAGGCAAGGTACTCGACAAAGGCCCACAATTTCGCACACCACTAAAAAGGCATTGTGTACAGCTGGTATCTAAGATACAGGACATAGCGGCTATGGCCCTTGAAGCTGATAGAATTCGATGTGTAGACGATTGTGTCGACGTGCTGCTGCAATCTGGTCAAGTCAATGACAAGCATATGAGAATTCCTAGTATTGTCAATTATTTCAAAACGCATGACCTAAACCTTTTAGTTTATGATAAAGAAGGAGGTTTCGTTGTCATTCTTAGATCACTCTACCTAGAAAAAGCAAGGATGGCCATGAAATAAAAACGTCAACCAGTTGCATGATTTCAAAACCAAGAGGGTGAAGGCAAAGGCGCTTCAACTGTGCCACATACTTGAGTCGGAGCAATTGAGAAAGACAATTAGTGCTACAAAAAGGACCATTCGAAAATGTTTTTCACAGCAAAAACACAGAAGGACGAATGTACTTTTAGTGTTGTGATCACTGAGAAAGACTCTTGGCAGGATTTAATGTCACGGTTCCTCTTAGCCATATCTGTCGAATCTCCAGCTCAGTGACCCATTCCTAATAACAAATTCAGAGGAAGTTATTCAGTATCTGCAACTAAATGGAATGACAGTCCGCTTTCGCTTCACACTTGATGTGGAGGATCTATTTCACTCAGTACTACACACCAAATGACTTGCAACAGTACGTGATATGTATTGAAGCCAATGGAACTATTTCCCTACAAAACAATTGTGACATTCCGGTAGAGTCATCTTAGAACTTTTGAAGTTCTACCTTTCTGCTACGGTCGTCACTTTCGAAGGTAATTCTTTCCTACAAAATAAAGGTATCTGTATAGGTGCCTGTGTGACACCTGTAATATGTGATATGTTATTGTCCCAATGTGATCGGGCAATAGCCAGTACATTTTTCAACAGCCATGGTGAGAATGATTTCCATATGTTGTTGATTACCTCGTTCTTGTTCAACATCGCCCAGGTGAGAATGAGACACAAATCTTTAACATCATTCGATCTAACTTCTTAGAAAATGGCCAGGGTCTCAAGTTCAGTCAAGAGTAACCTGTGAACTCCATCCTCCAGTCTTTAGATCTAAGACTGGTGTTTTCTGAAAACCACGCTTCATGGGCGTATCCCCCCCCCCCCGTCGAAGAAGGGGATTTTACAATGTGATTCGGTTCATTCTAAAATTATTTAAACAGGAATTGCAAAACATTGCCTGAATATAGCTCTTAAATATCTTGCGTACCCTCAGCGTTGGAAAGTATCGATGCTCATATACAAAGACTGAAAGCGTCGGGATACCCGAGTTCGATATGATATGACGTCGCCGAATCCTTGATGGCCTCAGGTAAAAACCGTGACAATGAAAAATACACGAAACACCGACTGACTGTTATGCCATACTTACACCGCTTGTCCCACAACTTGAAAGGGCAGCCGCGAAGTTTCAAGTCCAAGTCGTACTTTTAGCACCTGGATAAACTAAAAGGCTCTGCCCTAACGTCAATAGCCAACAGCATACAGGCAGAATGAAGCGTCAAACATCCACTCAGATATGTAGAGTGTCAAAGTGGAGTGGTATACCAAATAGCATTTACTTGCGGGAAACATATGTAGGGCAGTCGGGGCGATGTATTAATACGAGATTAAGAGAACATGCCCAAACACTGAAATCAACACCAGCTTGACATCTTGAGGTGCATGTCAGGGACTGCAAATGCTCACCATCCTTCAACCACACCAAAGTTCTGAAGCGGTTCCAAAACAAAAATACTAGAGAACTCTACGAGACTCAAGTCATCCTCACCAGTGGTGAAAAATTCAGAAGCGCTCTATCAGTGACCCTAACACAAAAATAACTTCAGTTACGTCGGTGTTTTTTTTGTTTTTTTTAAACTTGAAACACAAAAAGAGCTTCAGTTCCAGCGCTGCCTTCCTTGAATACTTTTTATTTGTTTTTTATTGTGTTCTTCTTTTATTTTTCTTGTTCTTTTTATCTTGGTTCTTTTCTTGCGTTATAGACAATTTTCGCTTGACAAGTACTCTGTCTTTAGATGAATTTAAAATTTTTATTTAGATTTCTAAAAACTAAATACCGGAAATTACTTAATTTTCACGAAGACCTAATTTTTGCGAATTCGACGAATCGCCAACATTTCGGGAAAAATAGGTACCGCGAATAATTCCGGTGAAATGTAAACACAATGGAACCTATATTGAGATCTTAGCGAATCTCAAAAATTAGAACCCGAGAGAAATTCCAAAACTTCAGTTTCGAACTAAATCGCGAAATATTGAGATAGCGAAAAATACGTCGTTTACAGTATGTTGTCTTAGTGGCAGCAGTGAGTTTATTTTTATCTTTCTCTTCTCCTTTTTCACTTCCACCTTGTCTGTGCCTACATGCGCTATTAAATTGACAGTTGAAATTAAGCACTCTGTCCTGTCCCCTTCTTCTCGGTGATTTCCGCGTTTTAAA
Source organism: Ixodes ricinus (assembly GCA_037355805.1). NCBI lineage: Eukaryota > Metazoa > Arthropoda > Arachnida > Ixodida > Ixodidae > Ixodes > Ixodes ricinus. The sequence continues at coordinate 28,352 of JAZHYW010012570.1, forward strand.
TCACCATCTAGATGTTTAAACACCTCGCCCCCAATTGATCTTGATGCGAATAATAAATTTGGCTTGAGTTTCCTGATACCAAGTCTAATGTCAATAAGTTCAGAGGATAAGATTGACATGTGATCCCTAGCATTGTCACTAACGACAGGTATAGACAGTCCTGCACGGCTGCAAAAAAAAAACCCCGAAAACTGAAAGAAGTTTGCAAAATCTCTGTAATGCAAAATTAGAGTGCAGCTCTTGAGGTATTTTGATTTTGCGATATACCGTGCTAAACAATTTGAGAAAGAAATATGTTTATACATGTACAAATATAGATCACTCTCCTCCTCTTCCGTGTACTCTTCCTCCTTCGTACCCTTCTCCTCCGTATCCTCACCTCCTCCTCTTCCTCCCTCCTCTCCTCCTCCCTTCCCTCCTCCTCCTCATCCTCGATAAACACCCCTCCTCCTCCATACCCTCTACTCCTTCTTCTTTGTACCCTCCCCTTTTCCTCCCTCCCCTCCTCCTCCCCTTCATACGCTCCCCCCTCCAACACCCATTCAGTTTCCCCTCTAAATTTAGCGGGGAGTTGAATTGGTGTTGAGGCCATGTTAGGTAAGTTCTTTCGCTAAATAGAGCGGGGAAACCGACTTTGCGGATAAGTCACGTGACATGAAGTCACGTGACATCATTCTCCCCGCTAAATTTAGCTGGGACACTGAATTAGTGTTGAGATAACTTGACGTCAATTTCCCCCTGTTGACGTGACACGAAGTTATGTGACGCGATTTTCCACACTAAATTAAGCGGGGAAACTGTGACGCCCCATAATGCAACGCGTGCAGTTACGGCGATGGCAATGGCGACGCCGACGCCGCTCAGCGACGAAACGGGCGCCTAAGAACTGCGCTTCAAAATAAGCCGCGAATGGAATTTATACATGTTTAGGCTCACTCAGCATAATACCAGACGAGTCAGCTAAGTTTATGGTTGGCGAAGTAGTAGTTGTACGCTCCTTAACATATCGGCAGAAACGCATTCAGTCGCGGTATAAACTGGGCCCTACAGTCTCACAGTGTAATATTTTATCGCGTTTCAGCAATGTTTTCGCTAGCGCACGCGATTCAGAAATTTTCAGGTACCAAGAAGCCGAGTGTTCCATTTTTTTATTTCCAATGATAATGCAGTTTCTTTTGTTGTTGTTTTTACTTAAAACAGATCTATGCTTTCTAGTGTACCAGTGTGGATAACGAGTCATGTAAGGACGCTTTTTGGGAACTAATGTATCTACGATGTGGTTTGTATCAAGATGATTAAATTATTTTAAGTGGGCCACATCAAAAACTTGCCAAACTTTGCCAAAAATAATCAAAGTGAATCAATGTGTTTTCCGTCACCTGTCGGGAATCGCATTTTCGACCACTCGCAATTTTGTTTTCTCGCAACATACTGCACTAGGACTATTTCATTACACTCTTGAGATATATTTAAAGCCGTTAATAAATGAAAAAAATAGTAATTAAAAAGGTTGGACTGAGTTTCATTTATGATTTTGGCAACATTTGGCGAATTTCTAAGTGTGACTACTTGAGGCATTTAAGTAATCTTGACATATCCGGAAATTACGAATCTTAGTTGTTTTTATTAAGTACAAGAATAAGTATGATACGTTTAGAATAAAATATGAAACATACGTTTGAATAGATTAATGTTTCATAAATCCAGCAAATTCAGGAACGATTTTGACAAAAAACATTTGTTCCCTTGGTGTTTTGTCAGTTGCAACTGGTATGAAATGTGTATGAACATCAAGAAATAAATGTGTGAACATCAGAAAAGGCAAAACAAAATATGGTGTTTTGCTTGTATGACCCTTGTTTGTTGCGACAGCGTCCTCCGATTTTTGCTATTCTAGCCAACATCGTGGCTGGGTGTGGTTAGTAACCTATTAATATTACTTAAACTACCATGTAAACTTTTAATAAGTTAAATTGTGCCTAATGCAGACAAATATACTTTACTCCGCAACATGGCCTGCCTTTTGCTACGTTCATATGACAAGTTACCAGGTTTAATTGCGGTCATGTAAACAAAAAATGACATGATATATTATATTCTTAAATTCCAATATCATATTATGGTAATAATAAAAATAAAGGAAATAAAAATTGAGCTTTTGATCAAATCGATTTCGAATTTGTTCAGTTTTCGAAACATTCGTTTATTCATGTGTATGTAACTGGGTTTATCTTATAAATATAATATTGAACAGGTATTTTTTATAAATAAGCTAGGCCTGAGCATTTTGAGGAATTGAGGTTATTAAATATATTATTTAAATAGTTCACGCGTAATAATAATAAAAACTTTATTCACCATATCACATTTGGTGGAGCTGGAGGCAAAAGCTGACAAAACAGCTTGACGGGTCTCCAGCCCCCTCAACAGGTACACAGCTTCGAACAAAGCAAGGAAAAGTAAGAAGTAAAATATAACGGAAACAACCACAAAACACTTATTTGGTAAAACAAAAAGAAGATGACAAACTGGTCACCAACTGCACATGAAATCAACAATGCCAAAAATCTGCTCAAGAAATTCCGCCTTAAAAGAAGACAAGCGATAAACAACAAAAATGTATTTAATTCAAAAGTAGATAGCCACGCACCTCACGTGAGCTAGAAGATATCATATCAACATCCGAATTTATAACAGAGTTTAGTGGTGTAAGAAGTGTTTTTCTAATCATCTGACGGCCCTAATATGTCCGCGATCCGTGAACCATCCTGAAGTCTGAGTGGCGAGTAGAATGTGTAAGTGTTCTTCTTCTGAAGAATGCCAAGCTTAGCAGGAAACTATTTGCCTCAGGATATTTTTGTTTGCTCTTCATGATAAGCCTGTATTCGTATTGTTGATGTATATTTAGTACCCCGAGTTTCCAAACCCGCACGCTTTCTTCAACATGACCGCTAAGTCACGTGGAGCAGCAGCAGCTTTCATCACCTTCATGAATCATTACAACTCGAAATATCTTTTTTTAACTGATGGTTTCTTTTTTAAAACAGTCGTCAGGTGGCGCAGTACAGAAGTTGCAAAACTGCCAAATTTGAATAAAAAATCATTAAGGAAACAATTTGACTTTTTTTTATCACTCCAAAAAATATTTTTCTTTAAGAATGACTAAATCCATATTTATAGTGCTAGAGAGGAGTACTATTGCTTTATTTTGATCACTGAGAAAATAGCGAGCGGTCAAACATGCAATCGCCGACCGGTGGGAGAAGCGTCAGTTTTCGTACCGGCCGATTCAATGGTCAGCAAATTTAAAACGAACAACAAAATCTGTGAAGTTGACCATGTGCGCTTTTTTTCAGTTCAAGAATGCTTCTAAAATATATTTCTTACGTTAAACTTAGAAGTTCGCTCCCAAAACCATGCCTGAATTGAGATGAAAACAATCATAAGTCTGCGATCATTCTAGACGTTCTGTGCAGATATCTTGTTACAGAAAGTTTGTAATATTATCTCACGGCACGTATTAAAATGTAATCTCCTTTGAAAGCATTGGGAAGAGAAAAGAACTTACACATTGGATTAATTTTGTTATTTCAATCAAAATTACACGGCCTTATCTTTATGCTTTCAATCAGATCGTTTCCGGAAAATCAAGTATCTCGATGAGAATGTAACGTAGAATTGAATTTACTTCTACGCAATACTTATAATAAACACACCTATTTCTCACTTCCCATTGACCAACAAATAATGTAGGCAAATAGTACTATGAGAGTCGAGAGAATAAACAAAGTGGCGCTCCTCTGTGGTAAAAACACATCTCGCTGTTGATTATTTGTTTCCATTTTCCTCTACCTACTTTAATAGTGTTGAACTAGAAGATTTTCGACGGAAATCTTTCTAATTGGAAAAAATATGCATTAAAAAAAAGAAAACTTCCAACCAAAATTTAAAAAGGTTAAGCCCTACGTTTCCAAACCAGCACGCTTTCTTCAACAAGGTCACTCAGTCCCGTTGAGCAGCAGCAGCTTTCATTACCATCTTGAAATATTACAACTCAAAATATCTGTTTTTTTAACAGAAGGTTTCTTTTCCATTGCCGTCGTCAGCTGGCGCAATACATGAACGTACAGCGATGGCAACTACTCGCCCCCTCATCAGAAACCAATAGAAGAAAAGACAAAGAGACTATCGTTGCTGATGTCAAGAAATAGGTCTACAGCAACCGCTTCGTTGAGCGCATCGCAAGTCGCAATGGTTGCACGAGCCAAAAATAAAAGCCGTCAGAACACACGCAGCCTCGGCCCATCGCACGCATCAGCGTCCCCAACCTAAAGTTGACCAGCGAAGCGCTGGCGCGCGTGCTGAGTAAAGAAGGACTTCAAGTGGCCCACATGCCTGTACCCACACTGGGATGATTCGTGCCGCGACCCAGAGATCGCTTTCCAAGAGAGGGAGAGAGAGAGCACAAAGCGCGGTCAACAAGATACCATGTGCAAAGTTCCCAGCTTCACACATCGGCGAGATGAAGAAATTTTCGCAGCGCATCACACAGCACAAGAACGACGTGCGCAAGTGCGACCAATAGCGCAGCGCCATCGCGGAACACTGCGATGTCCACGACCTTCCGATCGACTTTGCGAACGCGAATGATTGAAAGTGAGCTATATATCTGAAAAACTCTTTTCTTGGAGGCTTGGAATATTCCGCACACGCCCAGGAAACATAAGCAGGTCCCCGGGTGCTTTGCCATCGGTGTACGTCCATGGATTTCACCTACCGACGACGGCAGTGAACAGGAAACCATCTGTATAGAAGAAAAACATTAAAGGTGTAATCAACTAAGAAGATGAAAGCTGGTGCTGCTCCACGCGATTTAGTCACCCCTGATGAAGAGACTGATCAGGTTTTGAAACGCCAAGTTGAACCCTTTTTTTGATTTTGGTTGGAGGTCTTCAATTTTTAAAGCTAAACTTAATAGTGTTGAGAGATCCAAGTTAAGTGCTGCATAATAAAAAAGAAAAGTAAAGCACGAAAGACGAGGACAAACTAAAAGGTATACCCGAAAGGACAAAGCGCTCTGTCCGGACGGTTACCTTTTACTTTGTCCTTGTCTTCGTGCTGTTCTTTTTTATCATATCTCTATTATAATCAGCCTAAACATAAATTTTAAACAATTATATGCCACATGTAAAAAAAACTGACCAGAGAGCAGTGAATCGCTTTCCCCACTTTTAAACCAAGACAATCCGTAGGTACTGGCAGCAGCCACCTGCTTCCGTTGCGTCATTACTTCGCTAGTTTGCTTCTTTGTAGCTTGCAGTATTTGCATGATTTTGTTCATGAAGCATACAGGGTGCGTAATCTTAATTCAAACAGATTTATTGTTAAAAATGCGTGAAAGGTAGACTAATTATGTCTGCGCAGGCGAGTTATACGGCGAGGGGATATAATACACAGCTAATCGTCACAATATGTCAAATAACTTCCCCGAAATATGTAAATTAATATTTAAGCAGTGAGAATAAGCATATGATTCCAAGTATAAACTTTCTGGGTGCCATACAAAATACGCAAATCAATCACTTTTAGAAACATTTGAATCACCTGGGAGGTGTCGGGCGTCGCGCCTAAAGTTTCCACTCCTGCAAGAGGCACAACACTGGCTTTCCGAGAGAGCAGATGAAAAGATGAAACCTTCGTCTTTTCTGATCACCAGCCTTGCACCTGTTGTACAAGTGAAAAATTTAGCGCTCCCACCTGCTTACCGCGGGCTTCGTGTAGCTCTATAATTGACTGATTTAGTGGTTTTACATGACACTGAACAACGTACCCTATTAAAATCATACGCCTATTTGTACTAATTAAAAAGTTCGTTAACGAAGTTTAGTCATTTAGTAGACTTATCGTAAAGATTAGCCTTCTATAATATATCCCCCTGCCCGCATAACTCATCTGGGCATCCGCATAATCCGTGGACCTTTCACGGCTATTTATTCAAATAAATATTTCCGAATTAATATTAATCACGTTGTATAAACTGGGTACGTGTTTTTGGTATATTCCGATTAACCTTAAAAAAATATCCAGAAACCTATTTCGTCAAAACGAAACAAGATATATTAAGGTGCACTTTAAAGGGACACTGAAATGGTATTTATGCTCGTCCACGTTTTTACTTGTACGTGACATCCTAACCACCCAGAACAGAATTTTCCGCACGAAATTCGGTTCCTTTCCGCCCGAGAACCGGTTTGAGTCTCGCTCACTCACTTCTCCGTAATCACGTGCCTTTTTTCTATGGTTTAGACACAACCACCAAAGGTAATCAAAGTCATGGGTCATCGAAGGAACGCACAAGATATTAAAAATAGAAAAGAACTATATTACCTACATTTTGGGGTTTCTAAAAAGCTGCTGATGCGTTGTTTGGGGGGAAAAAGTATAGCAGCCAAGTGACTTCCGCCACCTCTCTCCTCCTCTATATTTCTTCTTCCTCCCCAGTCCAGTTTCGGTTTCGGTTTCAAACAGTTGCGCATTTTTATCTTTATTAAAAATAATCGCGACGCTGTAACAAAATATGGGTTGGGTAGTCTTCTGACACCATAGTGAATTACCTGGCAAAAAATAAAATATAAATTGTGGGGGTGTTAGTGTCCCTTTAATGCTTTGCAGGATGAACTTTTTTGTTTACGGCATTATTTTGCACTGTCTCGGAATACAAACACCCACTGAAACGTTCACAAGGCTGCTTCTTTCCTCAAATATTATAATCAATTAAAAAAAAACTAAAAAATTAATTGTTAAAAAAAAAGATGACGCGTCTTTGGCTGAATGCAATAACATTTATCTCAAGTCGCTAATGTTTTAACTCGTTAATAAATATGCAATTATTTTTATTTAAAATATTTAAAGCCAAAGTCAAGGGTGCTCACTAACATTATAAACCCGAGGAAACTTGCCCTACTTTTGAGATTCAAATGGTTTATATATAATATGAAAGTGATTAACATCAACGTAGATTCCCACATGATTACATTCAGATAGGATTTATTTGCGTGGACACGTTTTTTGAGTGGCGGGTGCATGCGAGCAATGGATAATGATTGTGACACTTACAAATATTAGGTTAAAAACTACACACTTGTACGGTGTGGTTAAATCATTTTAATGTAATATAAATAAAACACATGCAATTTTTCTTTTTTGTTTTACAAGAAGTTTTTTTTTCATCTAATGAGAAGTTATTGAAAGGTAGCAATCATAAAAAGTAGTGTAAAAACCCCTTCCCATATATAAAACGCGACAACGTAAGTGCGCGCTCTGAAAGGGCAACCCTTTACGTGTATCATGCGCTGATTAAAACCTATTGTTAAAATCAAGGTTAACTACAACCAAGCGCATTTAGTCACTGGCGAGCTCAAGAAGAGTGCTCGTTGCATCTCGCCTAGCCGAGGCGCATCCAGTAAAAAGAAACTCTCACTTCTCATATGTTTTATGATTCAAAGAAATTATGTCCGTGCTCCTACTTTGCTGTAAACCACGCTTCGATCTAGGCTTTACGCTGAAGGTAGGGAGTTCGTCAAATGACGAGGGCAAAAAAGTGTTTTAGGCGTAAGAATAAAAATCATGAGCCTTTCCACTCTTTGAAGATGGATGACCAACGAAGCTGTTTAGCACAAACACAGACGTGACACAGAATTTCGAACAAAGGTACGAACACATTAATCGTCTTGACCGGTGGTCATGATGACGAAAGTTACGCACACACATTTATTGTTGTCTTGATCGGTGGTCATTATTTTGCGTGGACGACTATCGCCACCCCGAGGAACCCGAGGAAACTAGACACGCGGACGGGTCCCCCACCCGCTGGAAAGTAGAAACGCCCAACGGACTGCCACACCGGGAGAGCGGAAGACAAGGAAACTAGGCACGCAAGCGCTTGGAACGACGGCAAAGAGAGGGCGGTTCGAGCGTAGACATGGCCGACGCGAGTCGCACAGCGGCAAATCATTCAGAAACCTTTATTATCTTCAAGGAGTCTACTGATCTTGAGAATGGTGCCTATTGATAACTAATCTACTGAATAGATATATTGCTAAATTACCCAAGCATCAAGGAGAATGCAGGAAATGGTGTTCGACGCACCGAACGTGCCGGCGTCTGCAGCAGTAACTGTTCTAAAGCAACAGCATAAAACAAAGGGCATCTTCCACGCGTGTTCGTCAACGCTTTATTTTGGTTAGTGCGCGTGCGGCGCCGGCGTCTGCAGCAGCATAGCCTTCTCTATACTCACAAAGCCTGGCAGTTCGACGACGGAGCCATAGAGTGCCCGGTCGCAGATTCGTAGCGCGAGGATCTGGTAGCACAGAGCATTTGGCGGGGAACCTGAATGTCAGCGCACAGCATTTGCAGAGGCGAGGACCGGAAACAAGGTTTTGAAACCCGACGAGAAAAGAAGCCGTAGCGCGAGGAACGCGAGGAGCATGAGCGGGCATTCCATCGCTGAGGAAAAGTGTGTTTCGGCGTCTCGCCGCAGCGAAGCGCCCGTCACGTGGCTCCTAGAGCGCCTTCATACACACGCACGCTTTTGCTTGAGTGGTGACATCTCAGCCATTTTTCCGCCCAATCAGCTTTTTACGCATTTTGAAGTGCGCAGCAATCCGGTGTCACTCAGATCGAGCGCGTAGCTTTGGCTAATGCATGGACGCCATTTTACCACCCAAGTCAGGCACCGAGTGCGCGAGAGCGTCACGCGCTGGCACATTCAGGGCAATACTGGATGTCTTCAGCCTGAGACAGACAGACATGCAGGCACCCTAGTCGCTCCTCCTTCCCCCCCAATCCGCTGTCTGCCACTCTACCTTTTCAATTTCGCCGGCCGCTTCTGTTGGCGATCTGCCAGGCGTTTGTCAGTATAGAGGAGGCTATGGCGGCAGTAAATGTTTTAAAGCAAAAAGCCTAAAACAAATGGCATCTTGCACGCGCGTTCGTCAACGCTTTATTTCAGTTATTTACTTCAAATATTTTATACAGAGAAGGCTTGCGCGTGTGGCGCGTGCGGCAGTGCGAGCGTAGAGTTTTTGTTGACGCACATGAAAAATCCACGAAGCCCTAGCCATAAACAACTTCGCTGTAATACCAGCGATATGGCACCGAACATGATGTTGGCGCGTGAAAGTCCCTCTCAGTTTGACCTCTGATAACTGAATTAGCGTCACGTTTTCCCACCCGCTATATGCCAAGCTCTTACTGTATATCAGCGATTTCATATTCGAGATTTCTGCCAGAAATTAAGCCGTTCAAGCTAAAAAGTAAGCTCGTGGCGTTACAACATGTGCTTAATGTGCAACGCATTAAACGCATTCAGTGCCACATTAAACGTCATTTTATAGTAGCGCCTCTGTCCCGTCTCCATCTTCTACTTTTCCTTCTAATGTTGCGCTTTTAATTCCTAAATAGCTTCATTACAGTTAAGGTGACTGACGTCTTGATTAAATGACTTGCTCATGCTCATTCGAGAACGAAGTAACAACAACTGGAATGGTTGTAGACAGGCAAGGTGTCGATTGTTGGCACAGCGAGACGCGACGACGCGATTGTTTTGACCACACCCGAGTACACCGCCCGTCAAAGGCTGCCAAGCAAGGTCAAATTTATGCTGCCAGCCTTTCTCGACTGCAGGCCGTCTCACTTCAAAGACCGCACACGGAGTAAAAACAATCCATCACTGGCTCATGTCTTTGTTGCACATATCGAAGTCTGCAGTGCCTTCAGGCGCCTTCAAGTGATTTGTGCGTCCACTGCTAGTCTTAGCAGAATCGGTGGCTTGGGGACGCGTTTTGCATATTTTTTCCAGGGTAGAATTAATTTCATAACGTCAGCTTTATGCTTCTGTTTGCGGCACACAATGCAGCTGTCGAGAGCTATTGTCGCGTAGGAAATAGAAGAAACAAACAGAACGGCTCAGCTATTCCATGAGTGGGAATGTCCCCAGTGTCTTAATTTATAGAACACCTGTAACGCTA
>JAZHYW010012571.1:0-17160 GCA_037355805.1 Ixodes ricinus
GCGCTGCGGCATTATTTCCCTTATAGTACTGTCCTGATGGCACAAACGAAAAATAAAACAAACTAAAACAAAGACAGGAATCGCGAGCCGCAGCTCTGCAGTTCGCCAGTTTGGCGAGAGTTCAAAGCCCACGTCTGCAATACGGGCTTGAGGCGCATGGTCGGACTTCTTCGGGTCGTGTACATGTCGTCTTGATGGTCTAGTTCCGTCGGGAAAGACTCGTAGTTTGTGGTCCTGGAGACGGCGAAGAACCCGTAGGTCCAAAGTAGCGCTTCAGGAAGCTTCGCTGAGCCAACGTCACCGAATTGGTGTCCGGGGAATTTGCATACCCGTCCCTGGGGTGAAAGTGACGTCACGCCGGCGAAGACGGTATCGGGCCGGCGTCGACATGTTGCTGTCTTAACGGTTATTCAGTTAGCTATGGACTTCTGCCCGTTGAGCAACCACCTGGGCGTCGCCCAGCCTCCCGTCGTCGACAGGCTTCGTGCGGGTGCAACATGAGAGGTAGCATAGTCATCACCTTCCGGCCGCTACACAGCTGGAAGGGCACGTCACTCCTGCTGGTCGCCTTGCATGGCCGTGTTGTGCCGGGCAAATGTGACGTGTCGGCAGTACCTCGCTCCATGTCCCGCGTACTCACGTCTACGTACATGGAAATAATGTCGGCGATGGTCTTGTTGGGCCAGCTCCGTCGACCCGTTTGTCTGCCGGACAGGTATGCCTGCAGTTGTCCGACGGTGGCGTTCCGTCTGAGCCTAGACGAAGGATCTTCCTGGGTGCTCCAGCCGCGGACGATGATCCCCGGTTCGTGATCATGACTTCGGGGGCGCCATGCCGGAGGACAAGAAGTGGACTCGAGTACGAACTTGGCGGCTTCACCGAGTCCCTGACGGAAGGGCTTTCGTCTCGGCGTAACGTGTAAGATAATCTGTGGCGACGATTATCCAGCGGTTTTCCAACGCTGGCGTTGTGGAAGGAGCTGCGCAAATCCATCTCACCCTGCTGAACGGTTTCTGGACTGGAGGGGCATCGGCTGAAGGCGACCCGCTGGATTTGACGGCGGTTTCTTGCGTCGCTGGCACTCGCCTGGCACGATCGCGTGTAGAGATGAAAACGGTCCTTCTGACGCCGGCTGCGTAGTGGCTTTTTCACGTATTCAGACTGGAAGGCTTAGTGCCAGGCTGCGCCGCTGGGGTCTCTGAAGCCGGGTCGGTATGTGCAGGCTTGCGTAAATTTCTTCTCGAAGGCTGGGTAGGGACTACCGTAGCCACAGCATGATTACTGGTCCCGAAATTTTTTCTGGTAAAGTACACCTCTTCGAGATAGCGAAAGTCGGCAGGGTCTGGGGAAAAGACACGAGTGAAAACGGTACTTTATCGTCACCTTCGAGATGCTCAACCGTGATCTGGAGCCCCGGATCGTCTTAAGGAAGTCTTGCCATGTCGTCGGTGTCTACCGGCACATCCGGAAACGCTCGTCGACGCATCCACGTCGGTACAGCCAGGGCGTTTCGACGGGGCTCTGGACAGGCCCGATCGGCGTCCTTATGTTTCCCGTCCGATCACTTGCGGGTCCGGCAGTCACGTCGATTCTTCCGCAGTCGAAGGCTCCATCGAGCCAGGCGTCCTGAAGGGTCTTTGAGGTTTGGCAAGCCAGCAGAGGCGAGTGGCAGGTACCGTGACCACCCGGAACGGGTTTCAACACGCATGCACCGAGACGAAACTTCGTGATCGCCCATATAGCGGCGAGGGGACTCTTTGCCGGCGTGGAGTGAACTCTGCCTCCGCCTTGTCAGTGTGCGATTGGCGCAGGCAATGACCTCGCTCCCGTGCCTTCCTGTAGCTGCTTACCAATACTGCGCATGTCCGGAGTTACTCGGGCCCAGGTGAATTTCGGTTTCGGCGTGCTGGTCAGCCGTCCGGAGGACGGAGGTGATACCAGGTCGTTGCGTTTCCAGCTCGTCGAGGCTGCCCGTTCTTGTTCTTCGCCTGCAGCCGGTGGCTACATCGCGGTGTCTCTCGTGAGATGCGTCGGGGGCGCCAGAAATTTTCGCGGGAATCTCGGACGAAGCGCCTGTAGTACGCGCACGAAGTCCCCAGGAATCTGCGGATGGCCTTCGTTGCCCGATGGTCTAGGAGATACTGGCTGGCGGATGTCGCTATCGCGGGGTCAGGACGTACTCCGCGCCAGCTGACGAGACTGTAGGCCCGGGAACCCAAGTTCGCCGTAGGCGGCGGCACTCGTTTTAGCTTGAGTGTGAGCCCTGCGGGTCTGGATGGCCCGAGGCGGCGGCCAAGCCGTTCAAGCGCTCGTCAGTCTTGCGAAAAACCACGACGTCATCCAGGTAAACGAAGGAGCTCTGCCATTTCAGCGTCCCGTTAGTTATGGTGTCCATGACCTGCTGGAAAGTCGCCGGCACCGTACAGAGTCCAGCGGGCATCAGTTTGAATCCTCGTGAGAGTCCATCGGCGCGGCAAAGCGCCAGCCTCTCGCTGGTCCCGTTCGATCCACACTCAATCTGCCAGTAGCCGCTCTTCAGTCCATCAGCGGAAAAGCCAGCAGGTGTGGCGTAAAAAGGTCTGGTAGTCGGCCGTGCCCTAGCAGGGTGTAGCGGATGCACATCTTTCTTTGTAACAGTTGCGTCCAGCCGCCCAGTCCAGTGCCAGAACCGCGTAGTTCCGTCCTTCTTCCTTACCCGGCACGACTGGAGGAGGGCCCGCGACCGGCGTAAGTGCTGGATAATATCGTCGTCAAGCCATTTCTTAGACTTGTTTCTGGATGGTTTCCCCTCTTCGCCTTCGAACCGGCTTCAGGCCTGGCGCACTGATGAAGAGGGGTGCGCCGGTCATCGTCGATAACAATCTCGATGCTTCGCAACCGCTGACCCGACGGAGCCTTAGACGATGTGGCGAAGCACTCACTGAACTCTGGCGAGAACGCCAGTCAGCTTTCGTCGCCGTTGTGGGGCTGGGAGGGACGGGTCAATCACTCGAGCTCTGACGGCAGCGGTTCCCTTGTGCTGCGTCGGGGAGGCGTCTTCTGAGATCACGGCGCATCGCGAGCCGAGTCCTGAAATTCCTCGGCGCTGGCCCGCAGCTGTACTCGCGGCAGGTGCTGCGACTCTTCCCGGAAAGCTGGCGACAGGGGCTGCAGTACGGCCGTCCTGCAGGCTCGGTTGCGCCTATCGTACATGCCGATCTCGTCCATGGAGAAGTTGGATCGCTGCCTTCCAACAGACGCTAGCCCGCAGTTGCTTCCCGGTCCCGACGGGGTCTGGGTGCAGAACTGGACGGCGGCGGCGAGGATGATGTGGCTCGTAAGGACTCGCGCTGCGGCAACGTCGTTTTGGGATGTTCCACCAACGTGAAGAGGCTGTAGCGAGAACGTCAGCTTCTGTTCTCCGCCAGGTCGATGATGGCGCCGTAGTCGCACAAGCAGTCCATTCCGAGAATGGAAGTCCCTCGAGCATGTCTTGCAGGAACGACGGGCTTGACAGGGGCAGGTTTACCGTGGATCTGGGCCGCGAGCAGTGCACCTGCCGACAGGCGTGACGAGATGTGCGCGGCGGTTCGTACCAGCGGTCCATCCCACGACGTCATAATTTTCCGAAGGCGACAGAGAGTCTCCCTCAAAACGGAGCCAGTCTGCTCTGGTGTCGACGATTGCCGTCGCATCGTGGCCGTCGATGATAACGCGTGAGGTTATTCGGCACTGTTGCCAGAAAGGCCATTTCAGGCGCGTTGCGGCGTTAGAGTGGAGACCGCCGTCGATCTTGGAGGATCTTAAGCATCGTTCGTCTTCGGCAACACCACCACAGGCATTGCCGCACCAGTTTTCCGACAGGACGCGATGGGTGGAGCAGGTTGTCTCGGCGAGACCTGCGGAAGGGCGAGGGCGAGCGTCGGGGAGATGGTGAACGGAATGCTCGGCAGGGAGATGACCAGGAGATGAAGAGCGGCGGAGGTGTCCTCGATGTCCCGCGGCCTCTCTCCAAGACGTGGTCGAGGGTCGTTGGGCGCAACCCTCGTAGGCCCAGCTGGCGGTGCGGGCATCGTCGGCAGATGTGGTCCGCTTCACCAGCGGTGGTAGCAGGGGGCGTCGATCGGCCGTCCGCCACACGTCGGTCTTCCTGGGTGCCGGTCTTTCTCGCCGGACGTACTGAGGTCGATCGTCGAGATGTCGGGGTACAACCGTGCTGGTGCGTCTCGTCGTTGCGGCGCAGGAGGTTGACGGGCAGCAGGTGGCGGTCGTCGGGCCATGGCTGCGTAGGTCACCGTCGGTTGCTCCGGTAGTGGCGGGTCGACGGGAGCCTCCTGCTGAAGGCGTCGCTGCACCCGTCTCGCACTCACTTCCGTCATGGAAAGCGAAGCAGGGCGATCGGGCAGTGGACAGAACCTTCCTGATTTCTTCCCGAACGACGTCGCGGATTATCTGGCGAAGGTTGTCGACACCAAGGCTGCCCTAGTCAAGTTGGTGACGATGCAATCGCCGAAGCAGCATGGGAGCTGGCGAGACGATTGTAGCGGCTTGATCGTGCTTGCAAAGCCCGTTCCATGTTCGTGGCTTCAGCGACAAATTCAGCTACTCGTCGTCGGGGATGACGAACAAGGCCGCCGAAGATTTCGCTCTTCACGCCCCGCATCAGGATGCGCAGCTTCTTTCCTCGCTGGCCGTAGGTCGGCGCGGGCACTGAGGCGGTAGCACGTCCTCAACGAAGCTGGTAACGGTTTCGTTGTGGCCTTGGGTCCTTGTGTGCTGAAGGTCCTCAGCCCGACGGTCGTTGATGCTGGCTTGCGAATGTTTGCTTAAGTTCAGCAATGCAGGTATCCCACGATGTAAGGGAAGCCTCGTGGTTATCATACCAGTCCCTCGCCGTGCTCTCCAGCGAAAAGTAGAGGTTCTGGAGGCACTGTTCCGTAGTCCACCCGTTATGTCGGGCGACACGTTGGTAGTCCTGGATCCAGTCTTCCACGTCCTCGGAGACCTCGCCGTGGAAGGAAGTCGGGCTTCGTGGAATGACGGGCAGGTAAACAACGGCGGTGCTGCTGTGGTCTGCGTCTCCGATGTAGCCATCGTCGTTGCCGTTTGCCTTGTTCTCGCCGGGAGTGGTCCGAGTTCAGGTGCTTGTCCCAGAAGTCGGCGGCTGGTACGATGCTCCGACTCTTCAACGGGTGGTCGTCGGGGAACGGGGCTTGCAGAACGTGTTCTTGTAGGGGTATGCTGCACGGGTTTCATACCCCGCACCTCCACCAAAATGTCACGAATGACGAAGTGACAAACAAGGAATAACTGAGTGAAACTGAAACGTTTAATGGGGCGAACTTGTGCCCAGAACAAAAAGGAAACAGAAGATAACAACAGAGCGTCGTGGGCGTCGAAGTCGGCGTAAGCAGCAGAGTCGAACGCTTGGGCGAGACTGACTCGGCTTGCCAGCCGGAGCCCCTTTGTACACGCGTGGGCTTCCGGAACATTCGGCGTAGAAGGTTCGGTCCGTAGAACATTCTAACCCTCGAATTAGCAAGGCGGCTCTCGAATTTACTAGAACATCACATTACAGCGTCAACCAAAATGCGTAGGCGCGGCCAGGAATCGGACCCTCTGGCCTTTCTGCGCGGAAGGCAAGCGCCTTAATCGTTAAGCCACGGGCACGCTGCCATTTGGTCAGCTGCGCTCGCGGCAATATTTACAGAACTTACAGATTTTACAAAAAAGGAGGCGGCACAGGTGGATGTCGTCCTTACTTATATCTGTAAGGCTGGGTGGACAATAAATTGGCGAATAACCGTTGCGATGTTTAATAATTAGCCAAGATGCGTTAGTTGATTTGTTCGTTAACGCTTTAATTGGTCATGTTGCAATTGCAGTTTTAAAGGGAGTCATTATTAAAGGCTAACACCATTTCGACAATTCGCGAAAGGCAACGAGGTTCGCGAAATTCATCGTTAAAAGTTGGCCTTTCTTCACTTGATTCAGAAACCGCGTGATGATAATGATACGTAGAATAGTGATGTACTCGTCTTGAGGTGTGCTTGGCATACCACGTAGTCGTCTTGAGGTACACTTGGCATACCACATCAAGTGTTGTACAAACAAAAGAACACCGCACTTTCGATGCTGATCTTGTTAGACTTCGGCTCAAGAGCAGTCTCCAAATAAGCAACACCGTCGAAGTTACTGGAACCCGTGAACAGCCCAGTAGAGTGTTAGCATATTCAGGAAGTCTAGTGCGTCGCGACCGATGTCTTGTGGTGAAAACGTTGGTGACAACGGCTCAGTTTTCCGAGCGAGCCCCAAACGCTTTGCAACGATGAGCTCTGGTAGACTTGCCTTCCGCTCCTTTCCTCTCGTCCTGCAGAAGGGTCATCACTCAGGCCCTGGGCTACACTTGACAGCAGAGTCGGCACCGCGTCTGACGTAAGGACGTGGTGTCCACGAGGAATCCTCACTTCCTTTCCGCCGATTATGAGGACGTAGTCTCGAAGGACGAAGTGGGGATCAAAGTGCAGCTCGCAGACTGCGCTTGTTTCTTCATAACTCTTCTCCGATCGTTGCAGATTCCTTTCCCAAGATCTCTTGCGGCTCTGTCGCTTTGAAATCGCCGAAAAGGGACACCGTTTGAAAGTTAACATATTCGGCAGAAACCTGCCTGGTTGGATGAAAGCTAAAGTCCGAAAATGTATCTCCAACCAAAATTTGAAAGGCAACCCGACGTTTCAAAACCAACTCGGTTTCTTCTTCAGGGGTGACTGAAGGCACGCGGACACAGCAGCAGCTCCTAACCTCTTCGTCTTCAAACAAGAAAGAAAAGAAAGAAAAAAAGAAAAGAAAAGTAAAAGGAAATTGAAAAATTGTAAAATAACTTTTTTGCTATGGAGATGGTCGTCTCTTCAGCTTTTCCGTCAGGTCACGGAGGCCATGCGCGTACACAGAGGGCAAAGCGCCCAGCGACCTGTTTAGGTTTCCTGGCGTGTGCTGGATTTGCCACGATTCCAAGAAAAGTCGTCTTCGAAAATTGGGCTCTGTGTCCACCACGTGCGCATTCGCGAAGTCAATGCGATGGTCTAGAGGTATCGCAATGTTCGGCGATGGCGCTGCGCTCGCTGTCAAACTTCCGCACGTCGTTCTTGTGTTGGCGGATACGCTCGGGAAAGTTCTTCGTCTCGCCGATGTAGGTTGCGGGGCACTCTGCGCAAGGAATGGTGTAAACCACGCCCTGTGCCCTTTCTTTTGGTAGACGATCTTTCGGTCTTGGCATAAACCTTCCGAGTGTGGACGTGGGCTTGTGGGACACCAGAATACCTTCCTTTCCCAGTACCCGTGCGAGCGCTTCGCTGGTTCCCTTTACGTAGGGAACGCTGATGCGCGCGACTCGATGGGGCTGTCTTTCTTCTATTGGCATCTGGTTTTGTCTGGCGAGACCTTGGCGTCGGGCGATGCGCTCAATAAAGCTACTGGAGTAGCCATTTTTCTTTAGGTCTTCAATTATGGTCTTCTCTCCTTCTTTTATCGGTTTCCGACGAGCAGATAGTCGTTGCCCTACGCAGGAGGGTCGAAACCACTGAGGCCTTATGACTCGTTGGATGGTTGGAGTCAAAATCGAGGTAGCGTCCGGTGTGTGTTGGTTTTCGGTACACCGTAAACGTCAGATCTTGTCCTCGTCGGTTCACCAGCACATCAAGGAACGGCAAGGTGCCATTCGTCTCACATTCCACGGTAAATTGAATGGCCGGCTCGAGTAGGTTTCAGATCCTCCATGCGTAGGTGCAACGACTATCTGCTCGTCGGAAACCATAAAGATGTAGGAAAGAAGACCTAATTGAAGACTAAAGAAAATGGCTACTCCAGTAGCTTTATTGAGCGCATCGCCCGACGCCAAGGTATCGCCAGACAAAACCAGATGCCAATAGAAGAAAGACAGCCCCATCGAGTCGCGCGCATCAGCGTTCCCTACGTAAAGGGAACCAGCGAAGCGCTCGCACGGGTCCTGGCAAAGGAAGGTATTCTGGTGTCCCACAAGCCCACGTCCACACTCGGAAGGTTTATGCCAAGACCGAAAGATCGCCTACCAAAAGAAAGGGCACAGGGCGTGGTTTACACCATTCCTTGCGCAGAGTGCCCCGCAACCTACATCGGCGAGACGAAGAACTTTCCCGAGCGTATCCGCCAACACAAGAACGACGTGCGGAAGTTTGACAGCGAGCGCAGCGCCATCGCCGAACATTGCGATACCCTAGACCATCGCATTGACTTCGCGAATGCGCACGTGCTGGACACAGAGCCCAATTTTCGAAGACGACTTTTCTTGGAATCGTGGCAAATCCAGCACACGCCGGGAAACCTAAACAGGTCGCTGGGCGCTTTGCCCTCTGTGTATGCGCATGGCCTCCGTGACCTGACGGAAAAGCTGAAGAGACGACCATCTCCATAGCAAAAAAAGTTATTTTACAATTTTTTAATTTACTTTCATTTTCTTTTTCTTTTTCTTTTCCTTTCTTGTTTGAAGACGAAGAGGTTAGGAGCTGCTGCTGTGTCCGCGTGCCTTCAGTCACCCCTGAAGAAGGAACCGAGTTGGTTTTGAGCGATCGGGTTACCTTCAAGTTTTGGTTGAGATACATTTTCGGACTTTAATTCTCACCCAACCAGGCAGATGTCTGCCGAGATATGTTTACTTTCAAGTGTTAGGCACAGCAACAGATACGTCAACTGTTGCAGCGGGTAGTGTATGCGATCCCGTTCACCTGTAGGAAGGTTTTATGTGGGACAGTCGGGACGATGTATCAACGTACACTCTTAGAAAAAAGGGTATCGATAGTCCTCCTTTAGGGGAGGAACGGTCTTGTAACCTATGTTCCTTCAGAAAGGGAGAAACTTTCGTCCCTGAAGCAGGGGAGCAACTAGTTCCTCCGTCGCCTGCATCTCATTATGGCGGCCCTGAATCGAGCGAATCGAGCTCAATAAGGCTTAACGAGGACGCTGCGTCTCTTGTACGGGACGAGAGGAGCAGCAAATAAAAGCGTAACACGAGCTTTCCGCGAACTGTGTTTATTTCCGAAGCCAGATTCCCCCACAGGTACAGAAACTTGCGTTTCGAAAGCAGTTCCTCGGTCTTCTCGTCGACAGCACTGCGATGTTAAACGGAGACAACCGATACCTAGTTAACTTCGCGCACTTTACGTCTTACCTTTGGTGTTCCACGAGTCGCAATCCCTTCGTCAACCGCACATCACGGAGGAATGGCAAACTCAATCCGCGAAACGAAAAGCCGCTCTCAAAAGAACAAACTCGAAGCCGCTGTTTGTCGCGTAGCGTGAAAGAAGGTTAAATCGCTTGCCACCAGATGGCAGGGTCAAGCAGAGTAATTGCAAGTAGCTAGGCTAGGTGGCGCTAGGTACAGCCCAATTCATGTTCTACAAAAAATATTTTCATTTTCACAGGCCATCATTGCGCTTCAGAGTCTTCGGGAACCTCTACAATACACACACTACGCATACTACAGGCATCAGGTGAACATACATTGAGCACATACACATACATGGCAGACACAAACATCAATACAACAGTACACTAACACGAACGCTACACCCGAGCTCTGCGTTTCCGTCTTTTATACTGGTCGTTTTGAACGTTCGGAATTTCTCGGTGACTGAATAAGCAACAAAAAATATTCCCAGCATGGTGATTTTTTCCCAGCAATGTCATACCTCTGAGAGTATTTTGAATGGCTCAGGGGATGAATCTCTTATTAAAAAGCAAGCGCTCGATCATGCCGTAATTATTTGAAAGCCAATAAATCAAGCCGCTCCAATGCGGTTCGAAGCCATGAGTTTGTTTCCCCGCACGGCAAGTCGTAGCCTGTATTTCTATTGTAGTGTTTGTTTTTCTATTTGTGCTGTTCGCGCAAGGCTGCAATTGCCGTCTTGAATTAACCTCTGTAGAGCGGATATTCACTCAGCTGGAAGCGATGCTTCACGGGCTGAGAAATCGCTTTTCGATCAACTTGAATGCACTCAAAGCCGCGACTTGCGGTAGGTGTTAAGTGTACGGAGCTACCCCGTGGCGAGCTCGAAAACGTCTAGCGCTCATCCCAGCGCGCCACTTGGAGGGCAGTTTCTCCAGGAACCTAAGTATATTTAAACAGCAAAATAAAAGGTAGCTTTTTTTTTCGATTTTACCTATTCTTTTTAATGCTAAAATTCCACACTGTAATCGCACTTTCCGTCACGATTTCGTACTCTTCAGTCCTTTCCCCAGAGCGCGGTCGCTCTCGGAGACGAGACAACCGACAGTCACATTGGCCACTGTACGATAGGAGCTTACTGTTCAGACCAGCATTCCAACATGACTATCCGCAATCCGCACGTCGATCGATTGCACCTAATCCCTCAAGTGGTATTAAACGTTTTGATGTAAAGCGGAATGTCAACCTGCGACACCCCGCCCCTCCGATCACGGCCCGACCAGCGGCATCAATGCCCGACAGTTTACGTCATTTCAACTTGTTGTTACACCACTGATACGCGAACACACGGTCACATCGGCGATAATTCCAGTCTTCTGTTCACAACCCACAACACTGCCATCACGATGTTGCTGCTATGTTGCTGGCACGCACGAATACAGAACCACGTTGAACGCCGGTTGCACTCGGCATCGGAAAACAGAACCGAACTCAGCACGGAAAACACCCAGGCAGCCGGCAGCAAAACCTGCCTGTCTCGGACGCAGTTCCTGCGATTTCCATAACGTCGAAAACGTCGACACATTTCCGCGTGGTTTCGCTACTGTAGCTCCGCGTGAGTCCGACTCCCGCAATCCGGAGACGCCCATTTTTCCCAGTGTAAGTGGCGCTACTGGCACTGCTCCGAAACTTCGCTGTTTTTAGCGGCTTCGTTTGCTCGTTTGATAAAATTAGTGATAAAAACGTCTATGCAACCGAAATGTTCTGCACGTTTGGACTAGAAGACGGAATTACAGGCGGCCTTCGCTGCCGCTGAAGCTCAATCAACTCAACAGCTTTTATTAAACAACGTGCGCAACCTGCTCGAAAAACGAAACCGAAAGAAGATGAGTCGGGAGGGCGAAAGCTTTCTCGCGTCTGCCTGGAGAAGGAGAAAAACGTTTCGTTCCTCCCTTTCTCTCGTGTCCGCTTGGGGGCGCGTCAGTAGAAGGGAGGAAGACCCGCCGTTGCTACTTTTTTCCTCCATTTTTTCTTAGAGTGTAGGGCTAAGAGAACATGCGCTATCTCTATAATCCTCTCCGTCAGGGCATCTCGCACTATATGTGAGGGACTGTGGATGCGCCCCGCTACTGTCCGGCACAAAGATCCTGACGAGGTGTCCAGATTAAAGGGGCGATGCAACAATTTTTGTACTTTCCGCAAATACCGCTTAAAACGGATCCCTGACGTTAATGACCTATGAAACACGCGTTCGTTTTTCCCCCCACGCAATAAAAGTCCCAGAAAAAAATTAAAGAAAAACGAGCAGCGTTCACCCCTCAACTCGCAGCCAGAACAAGCGGCCACGTGATCTGGAGCCGATTATATGCCGCCAATGTTTTTCATAGCCACGCGCTGGGGTTGGCAAAGCACAGGACACGCGCTGAGTTCCAGGACATTGTTATGGCTCGGCTATTGTCGTCGTTGCAGCGATTGGACACGGGCCACTACCCGAATGCTTCTCGAGCTAGTAATTATCACGAGCCCAAATCGAGTGCTCACGCAATGCTCGGGTCCAATCTATGAACCGCATTCAAATATCGTCACTTGGGGGTACTGCGATCCCCACGTTACGTCATCAAATTTTGCAAAGGAGAGATTGAATGAAAATGATCGATTTTGTCCTTGAAATTACACCGCAACAAAGGAGTTTCTTGGTCAGTGGCGTTGCGTGTGAGTATCCTTGAGTCTCAGCGTGTGCCAGTAAGCTCGTGTAAAGTGAAAAACATTCCAATTGAATATTGTTGCACCGCTCCTTTAACGAACTCGAGAGATTCTAGAGGCTGAAGTCATTGCGACCAAAGGAGACGTCTGCATCAGTGCTCCATCGGTGACTTTGTCATCAAAAGAATTAGAGTACATGACACATTTACCATAGATATTCTTAATTTGCTTTACCTTCCTCCTTCTTTTTTCTTAATTTTGTCACTCTCATTTTTTCACTGATACTTTAATCATGCCCATCATTCCCTTTTGGTTTTACTAATTCCTTTCTTTACCTTTTTTAATTCTCAGTCTTTTCAGATGCTTTCACTCCTTTCTTAAAAATATTTGTAACATTTAACGTTAGGGTCTTTAATGTCTTCGTCTTCCTCCTCTTCCGAATTAAAACTCCAGTTGCGAGTAAGCGCTTGTCCTGTATAGTCTCTCTCTTGTCCTTCTCTTTCGGGCTTTTTAATTTTCGTAACGATTAAACATATTCTGTCGTAATCAATTCGTATATAAAAAAACGCACTGAATATTTAGAAACAAAGATGGGCCGAAATCGCCTCTGCCGTTACGCTGATTCTAGAAAAAAGGCGTCAGTATTTCGCGCAGCGGTTATATATAAAAAAGCGCTATTAATGTAGCCTCTCAGCACTTTTCCGCGAGGTGAACATTCCGAAACCCCTCTTCCCCTAATGCAAGCGCATCGATTTACTTAGCGTGTGCATGAAGGCCGGTCGCCCCACAGTATTGGCTGGTTATAGTTTTATAGAAGCAACTGCGTGACGTAAGACCTAGCAACCGGGTTGCAGTGGGAGCTAGCGGGGTAGTACGTACTTGGGCTGCCGGCGGGCTCCGCGAGGCGGCGTGTACGGGTGGCCCAAGGTGGCTTAATAGTTTGTCATGAGCCATCCGCAGACCGTCGCCGCCAAGCGACGTGAAGGGTGCTTTACACGCGCCCCAGTGATGCACCCGCCGTCGTCCACTGCGCGACGCCGAAATTGGCCAAAGGGGACGTCTCCGGTGACCTTCGGTTGTTTTGTTGTGTGTGACGTCACAGTCTTAGTGTAGCCGCCCAGAAACAGTTAATCTTCTGCCGCCTCCGTTGCTATGCGTCATGTCGCCAAGGCGCTCGAAATATGCATTCCGCCGCAATCTGTCGGCGTTTGCAGGGTTTCCTAGCCAGTTTCCTCCACAGCCAGTGGTGCTGTGGTGCCATTCCATGGCGACGTTGCGAACTTTATACACGTCTGCTCCAAACCAGTCCAGGTTCAGCGTATGTGGCAGGGCACTAATGCTAACGAATTAAAACATTACACATTTTATTTAGTGAGCAAAACATACACTATTTTCAAGTATCCCTAACTACCAACTAAAGCGGCCACATGTTGAACGCTCAATCTGCCTCGCCTCGACTACCGTTTCGCACAGTAATGCTTCAGTCCACTCTACTCTGCTTTTAAAATGGTTTGAGCTGACATGACTGACCGGCGCTGTGTAGTACGCATTTTAAATAACTTCTCTGATCCTTTTTGTCCGTTCTCGGGAATACCACAGGTCCACTTTTGTTTCTGATTTTTATCAATGATATATGTCTACTTGCGCAGTAGACGCAAACGTGTTGTTATTCACGGACGATATCAAGCTATTTTTGAATTTTAGTTCGGTTGACGACTGTACGACCTTCTTCAGAGTGAAGCATCGCATTTTTTAAACTGGTGTCTGAACAATTGCTTAATCATTAATCCAAAAAGACTAAGGCCCTGTCTTTCACTAAAAGACTAAATTGTGCGGTATTCGTACTCACTTGACAACAAATCTCCTTTAAGAGTTTAATCGCTTCGTAATCTTGGAGTTTACTTTGACACAACTATTTTGTCTCGCTGCCATGTCAGCTACATTGTCTGTTCTGCATTTTGAGTAGTGTTAAGGATTACTCGATATACTAAAAAGTTTGTGAACTATGTGTGTTTCCATTGTTTATTCTGTTCTATAATCAGATCGAGTGTAGATTTTGTGTCGGTATTGTAGAATTCGTTCACTGCACATAGTACAGCCATAATAGAGTCAGCTAAAAGACGCCTATTGCGTATAATCTATGACAAACATCTTGGCCGTAGGCATTTTACAACTATGAACTCCTGCTTGACATAGTTGGCCTGAGAGTGTCTAACCATTCAGAAGATTATCGGGCGTGATGTTGCCTTTTACATAAAATAGTTCACGGGAGCATTGACTCAACACTTTTATGCACAGTGAATTTGAACGTACCGGCTTTCTCTAATAGGAGAGCTTTCTCTTTTTATCCCCGCAATCAATACATGATATCACCAAAAACATGAATGCATATATGTGTAAAAAATCTTGATCATAAAACGTTTTGATATTCTTTATACCTACGTAAATCTCAATAGACAAATACAGGGTGAAACAAGGAGACGGCAGGCTCTTTAAATCGACCGGAAAATTCGGTTTCTTAACCTATCGCGCTACGACTTTGTGCAGCGTTGCCCACAGATGGTGCATTTTTTTTTGTAAAATTTGCAAAGAGCGAACTTACCTGAGGAAAAAGTAAAGAAAGAAAAAGGCTTAGCTCCTATGGAAACGCAGCGACGCCACCGGTCTGCAAACAACACGGCGCCGTTTCGCACGGGAGACAAGAGATGGCGCAAGCGGTCGCGACGCCAACTGCCACCAACGAACGAGCAGACGACGCCGAGAGCCGGAGTTTAGCAGACAAGGAACTGCAGTTCCTTGTTGTTACCGCGCCTGTTTTTGTTTCTGCGACTGTCGCCGCCTGCGGAACGCGAGCCGCTTTTGAGTCGAAAGGATCGTCTGCTAAAGTGCCGGCTCTCGGTGCCGTATGCGCGTTCGTTGGCGGCGTTCGTTGCGCCATCTCTTGTCTCCCGTGCGAAACGGCGCCGTGTTGTTTGAAGACCGGTGGCGTCGCTGCGTTTCCATAGGAGCTAAGCCTTTTTCGTTCTTTACTTTTTCCTCAGGTAAATTCGTTCTTTGCAAATTTTACAAAAAAAAAAATGCACCATCTGTGGGCAACGCTGCACAAAGTCGTAGCGCGATAGGTTAAGAAACCGAATTTTCCGGTCGATTTAAAGAGCCTGCCGTCTCCTTGTTTCACCCGGTAGATCAGTATATTTTCCGTCATTAGCAATGCATTTGCGTGGTTTTTCCATTCTAGTTTTATTAGTATTTGTATTTTTTAAATAAGTATTGCTGTGCACGTTCCACATCTGTACAATTCTTTTCACTGTGCCACATTGCAGACCATTATTGGTTGTTTATTGGCATTATTATGGGCTTTATGATGATACGTGGTGTCATGAATGCAGCACGTGTGAATATTTTATTGTGCATGAAAGGCCGAAGGCAAACTTGAGCTACATTGACTGCTTAATAGAGGGAATTTAAAGTCTTTGGTGACAGTGTTGCATGCTTCCGTAAATATCTATATCACAAAAAAAGCCATTCAAGAAATGCTCTGCGCATACATACATCTTTTTTGACCCTCGCTCCTTCCTGTTTCCAGTTTCGGAGGGCACCGTCGCCACGACCAACATTGTCAGCAGTTAGCTCCGGGCACATTTTGTGTTTCTTGCAATTGTTTTAGCATATGAAGTATGGGGCATGATGAGCATGGAAAACCGACACTACGATAGAATGCCAATATGTTCTCAAGGGTGAAGGAACGTTGGGCTGCAATCCATTTGCATATCATATGCGACCCCCCCTTCAATCCCTCCTTCCGGCCCAGATGGCTCTCGATAATTAAAAAAATATTAATTTTACAGCGGAGCTGTAAGGGCTGGTTTCCCCAGTATCGTGTTCGTCAGCAAACCGATCATGAAACGAAACTCTGGACAGCTACCGCCATGTTTTAAGCGACGGCGGCAAGCAGACAATCGGCTTGCCGGTTGCCCGGTTGCCGCCGTCGCTCATAGATGGCGCATAAAATGCTCCAGCCATTCCACTCTGGCTTGCCGACTTGCTGCCGGCCATTACTTCATTCTTATTATAGTACCGCTTAGCTGGCCTTCATTCGTCACCAGATTGGAAAGGCTGTATATTTTTTGTTAATTGGCTATACAAAACGTTAATTGAAGAAATAAAAGCTGTGGCTACTGCGGCGCAAGCCGCCGCCTGATTAAAATAATTGCACACACGTTCATCCACTTATCCAGGTTCATTGTAGAAGTTGTTTGGTGCCTCGCTCGAGAACGGCAGCCGGTAAGCTGAAAAGCCGAGAAGTCGGTCCGGGTTAAGGCCTGTCATTATCGCCTATTTTAATCTTTCTTAAACTCCGGGAACTTGTCTTTTCTTTCCAGCTCTCCTTCTCTTCTTTTCGCTTGTGGCAGAAGATGCTTCTGTCTTCTTAGTTTCACCTTTTTGGGGCCCGCGTTTAATCTCAGAGTCCCTCTTCGCCAAAGGGGCTATCTTTATAATCCAACCAGATACCTCCGGGGCAATTCATGAGCTGACGAAACTTGAAGGGGAGCAGGTCGAGACTAATTACAAGGCTCCACACACTTCAATAAAGGACTCATAATTTAAAAAAAGGATTAAGACACCCCTTTTCCGAGATCCTGTATTGATCGTTTTCTCGGAGTGTTTCCCGCTTTAGCGAGAACTAGGCCAGAGACAGACCCCAGATTGGGCCGCCACTCGGTTTCATGCACAAGAGAGAAAGAGAGAGAGAGAGAGAGAGAGAAAAAATAAAAACGAATCGTTGTCTTTGTTTCGTTACGTAAGTTGCCCCCACAAAAATTTGTAAAATTCTGTATAATCCCGAACAAACGCCCCCCCCCCCCCCCCCCCCCCCGGCGCCCTTCCCCTCCAAAAAGAAAGTTGCTCCCCGCCTCTTTTTATTTTGTTTCTTTTTACCACTGGCTCGGCATTCATTTGGGAATTTGCGGGCAGTTGTTTCACATCATCGGAGTAAATTCCGTCAAAAATAGAAGCCAGAGAATTTTAAGAATGAGTGCATAATATTCTGCAACAATTTATAGTGCTTAAATTCCTTTTCAGAATCGATTAAAACGATTCATCAAACAAATAAAAGGGTATTAGGCTAAACTTTGGTACCAGTACTGGTTTTAGTGTTCTGTTGAGCTTTGCCTCATTGTTTTCTTTCGTTTCTGAGTAGTAAATCCGGATTTAGTATTTTAGAATGCATTTGTGAAACATACAATTTTGAACTTGCCCCGTACCGGCCGCTATACATA
>JAZHYW010012572.1:0-141089 GCA_037355805.1 Ixodes ricinus
CGATTTGCGGTTGGGGCAAGTCATACCAAACCAACTTTTGACATCGCAGCGTTACCTCTGGTACGTGATGTCAAACGATGTCGCCACGTTGACTTTCGCCTCGGGAGGACGGGGGAAGGCTGGTTCAGACATGTGCAACGAGCGCGTACCTACGACTGCGTCCGTCGCAACCGGACCGAACCGCTCTGCGCCGCGCGTACACACACCTGCAACCACTACAGCAAGCGCAGCGGGTCGTCAGCACGGCGACCGCTTCTATACGCCGCCGTCAGCTGTTTCAGCGGCGCCTCTAAAAAGGGGACGCACTGCTACTCAATGCCGTTAACAGAATATTGCCAGACAGTTTTCTATAGCCTAAAGCTTTATTATTAGTTTTTCTGATAGGCTTCCCGGGTACAATGAATGAAAAAAAGAAAGAGATGCAGTACGCCGTCTTGGAGGATCACGACTCTAATACACGACATTGCCAATAGTACAGAATATCGCCACGCGCCTTTTCTACGAATATAAAAGACGATGTAATCTTAGCAGCAATATAGCAACGTAGAAACATGATTTCGTGATCAGATAGACGTTGCGAGCTTTCAGGATTGCTAACACTAATCACTTTTTCTCCGGTGACGAAAAAACGCGTGAAAATTCGCATCCTTTACACGGTACGCGCCAGTAATACTTTGAACTTGAGCACACGCATGAAATGCGCCAAATAAGAAATCCGGGCGATGTTCGAGGACACAAATGCTTAGAAAGCACCACTGTAGTCGAAGTAAACAAACACGACGGCACGGGCGTTTCTGCTGTCTTGAGAGTGCCGCCACGACATCGCCGCACGAGTAGGTGGATCTTCCCTTCTAGTACGTGCTGGGTTATCATAGCGACACGCGACGAAAATTCACAGTCAAGGATAGCGCTTTTACGCGGAACGATGAGCTTTCACCACGCCGTCCACGTCGACGATCACCACCGACGCCATGATTGCGGATAAAGGAGCCGGCCGGCCCGCGACCGGCACGACCGGCCAGCAACGGGCGCAGATACGTGCGCTCAGCGCATCCCGGGGGAACGGGAAATTCACCTTCCGCGGAGGAAGGCAAGGAGAAAACGTAGTCCCTTGTTTGTGAAACGATAATTGCAGTATCGCGGATTCTAAACTAGAACTATTTTACGTCTGGTGAAATTATCATGCACAACATATCTAAATGAACTGAAAATTGTTTCTTTAACGAAACTTTACAAAGGCCGCCAAAATTTTCAAACATACGATAATTTCATTGGTCGGCGCAGGAACAGAAAAGAGTCCGCACGTATTTTATTCCTGTGTGATTAATAGGCGGTTCTGCCTTCTATAACTGAAGAAACTCATTCACTGACACTTCCTTAACGCCATCGCACCAAAAAGTAGCTTCCCAAAAACCGCTTGAGTGCCTCTTTAACCCCAGTGCCCTCAGAAGTAAAAAAAAGAAAGGCGTTTTGATTTGTATTTTTGTTTTTTTTCGGGGGAAGGGGGGGAGTATTTCTTCAGAAATGTAACGAAATACATTTCATCCCGATTGTATCACGCTGCAAAGAAACATTCCAAATGTATTTTGGTACAGGAATACAGATACTGGTGAAAAAATGTATCGCGATACAGAAATACAGATACGAAATGTATTTCTGAAATACTATCGCGATACATTTGTATCGCGATACTGCCCAACCCTGGTTCGAGCTCACACACATACAAAGACCATTCAAACTCGCACACATAATAACGTTCAAAACTTATACACATATAAATAACAAGAATAAGAAAAGAAACCCGGCTCAAAAATTGCACAACGTTTTTACACAGAAATAGTAAATAAGGTGTAGCAAGAGCCACACTGTATATAACTCGCTGTAGTTGTGAAAATAAAAAAATCTGTACTTTCCAAAGTCACAATATTCCATTCGTTTATTATTCGTAGGGAAAAAGAACTACAGAACAAGTAACATTTTGGTGTGTACACGCTAACACTTAGTTCATGGTCTACTGAGCGCGATACATAAAACGGTTGTGTCTGTGCTGTCCCCTTTTTTCTTCTTTTTTTGTCCTACGTCTCAGGTTTTACAATGTTGAAAGTTCATCAGCTCGCTTGCATCTTCTCTGTAATTTCTACCTAACAGATATTGCAATTTTGTTTTTCAATTAATGACAAACCAAACAAAATTTAAAGAAATTTTAGACGCAAATGCCTACGCCTAGCAGCAAGCAAATTCTCTGCAGACCATCTTTTTATTAGGAGATACTACTTTAAAAATGATAGTATTTGTAGCTGCACGGCTTTCGAGTCTGAATTTTGTTCATCGCGTACTACGAAGACTGCCGTGTCAACACGCTCGACCACTTACATATCACATGATTTGGACCGATATTTCTGAGCACGAGAATAGCGTAAACGTAAACCGAAAGCTCTTGCCAATTTTTCGACGGTCTAACAACGGCTGAAGGAATTGGTGTTCGGCCAGGCATACCCGCCGCAGGTGCCATTATCGTCTTCCTATAAATAAACATCCGTTGTAATTGCGTTATTCTAACGCGAACTGACTTTCACTCAAAACGTTTTGCTCTGGGATGACGTTGAAAAATTTCGTACATCAACTGAGACTTTATTTGACAGGAATTTCGGGAAGAGTCCCTACTTCGGTGAGGATCGGCGTGTACAGGACTGTTTTCGCTGTGATGAATGTACTTTGGGACACAAGTGAACAACAAACGCACTTCAGTTTCGACGCATTTAATGGGGGCTTTGAAGCTAATCCATTAACATACCGGTTGTCAATTAATGCATGATGAATCGCCCAGTTAAGCACGCCATAGAAACACCTTACTTGGCGCAAGCATGGAAATCCTGCAATCATACAAGGGTGTTTCTTACTTTAAGCTTCACAGGTTTGTTTAAAAAAAAACGGTGAAAGTGCTTACGTGGTTTGTGCAGGCGAGTTATACGGCCAGGGGGACATAGTAGAGGGCAGTGGTCTCAAACTCGTTCGAGTGTGGGGGCCAGATAGCCCACACCGGAAAGGTCGAGGGCCAACGTAAAATGGAGAGCGGGGGGGTAAAACATTTGAAAGAGAAGCTACCTCGGGGTGTTCTATGCTTTTTGTAGACTCACAGTTTAGCCAGTGACCTCTTTAGATTTGATTTACTTCTATGACTACTTCGAGCCCTAACATTGCATACATGACATAATAACAAGAATTCAAATGACACCGTGCCGTCTACGGGCTGGCATTTTTAATAGAACAAGAGTGGAAGTACACTGTCGTTTCCGTCGCTCAATTCCCTCAGGAATTAACCAAGCTCAACATGTATCTGAAACCAATCAGTTAGTTTGACAGTTTTTGCTTCCTGACGATTTTTATTACAACAGTCTGAGCAAATACTTGTCTTTTAATGGTAATATTTTTTGAAGGCGAGAATCCCGAGATCGTAGTTTTATCTCTGGCAGTTAATGCTCCTGCTGATCGGGTTCGTGCAGCCAAGATGTACCCTTTAACGAATAGCTCGCGCTTGCACCTTTGGAATTGTTTTATACTACAAAAAAGCAGGAAAGCAGAAAATAAAGCGAAAGAAATGGCAAATAAACACAGATAATTATAAACTATGTGAATAGTTGGAAAGGGCACAGCTTCCTTTCGAGCGAAAAGTAATCGACGAGATGAGATCACTGTGGCGCGAGCCATTTCTAGCGCTCAAGACATGGGAACCGGGACTTGTAGCCGGTCGCCTGCGGGCCGCTTCCCAGTGAGTCGCGGGCCGCATTCGGCCTGCGGGCCGCGTGTTTGAGACCCCTGTTATAGGGGGTTAATCGTAACGATCAGTCGGCTAATGAAGTATAATTTAATAACTTTTAATTCGATAAATAAACATAAGGTTCCAATTAGAAACTTGCTAAGCTTCATCCGGAAAGCCACTAATGCCCCATTCACACGACCGTAAAGGCACCTTTAGCAAAGGGACCTTTATTCTCTGAGGTCAATAAATTGACGATCTTCCGCGCGTGGCGTGTGCTTTAAGAGCACGGGCTGATTCGCCGATAGCAAAGGGACCTATGTTAAAGGTGCCTTTATGTTGACCGTGTGAATGGGGTATTAATCAACTGTTTTTAGGAAGATATAAGACAAAAGCAGCATTTTACAACGTTCTAAAAATAAGAAAAAAACGCGTAATTTTGACGCGGTTTTAGATTTCGTTTTTTTTTTTTCTAAATCTCCGCGCCCGTGGTCCTGCTCCCCGGTGGTAGCGGCGCGAAGCCACCCCCTCGCCTCCTTCGTAGCATGGGGGAAGTTGGGCGCACGCGTGTCAGCCACTGTGGAGCAAGACCGCTGGCGCAGAGATGCGCTCCGATAGGAAACAGACACCTAGAAACGCGTTTAAATGGAGCGATTTTACGGAACGCCGTAAGATGTTGCCCCTGCGTTACATACTTCTAATAAGAGTTGATTTAGTTGTTTTTGATGACGCTTTAGCAAGTTTCTGTTTGGAACCGTGTCTGTTTCAATTATTTAAAAAGTTAATCCACAAAGTTTACCTAATTAGCCTACTGATCGTCACGATTAGCTCCTATACTATGTTTCCCCTGACCGTATAACTGACCTGCAAAAACCGCATAAGTGTAGCTTTCGTGGATTTTTCAAACAAATCTGTAAAACTTTAAAAAAAACAAAAAACTAGGTCTAAGCTTGTGCCTTTTGCGGTAATATGGTACCAGAGTACTTATGTGTGCCCATATAATTGCCATATAACTGTCCAAGTGCCAGACTTTGGCCAAAGGTGCCAGACGACAATCAAACCACTCGCAGTTGAGCCTAACTTTGGCACTTGTTTGGAGAACCAGGGCCAAGAAACCCAGACTTTGACCATGAAGAAGGTCAAGTGTGGTTCTATACCTTGACTTCTTGCTGTTTAAGGCAAAAGATTCCCGGACAAAAGCCCAAAATTAGTACTAAGATGTGTGTTATCCGGTCGCCGATTTATTTCTAACTGACTAATTGGTCAAAAGTTGGCCCTCCTATGGGACTGTCATAGGAGTCATATCCGTCGCTTTCAAACTCGGCATCAAAATGTTTACCAGTGGCGAGACATCTGGGCCTCCGTGACGCCATGTTTTCAAAATATCCACAACAGCGAATACTGTTATTTCTTTAACCTAAATATGCATCAAGACACAAGTTTATAAAACACGTTTCTCGTATACTTTTCAATAATTAAAATAGAAGTAGTTAGAAGGCTCTGTCTTCTTCGGTACTTTTTCCACCAGCTCGTTTAAGCCACACGCAAACACAAAAAAAATAGCAAACGTACGTACTGTTCCTGCATCCTTAATACTAACACCAGCAATTAAGCTCCCTTTAAAAAAAAAAAAGAATCTTGGAGGACGCTAAAGTTTGGCCATTAAGTTTGGAACGCGATAGCGTTTTCGTGCCCCGTTCGCATCGCCTTCTCGATCGCCGTGCAAGCGTGCACCTTGCCTGGCCTGGTCAGTAGCGTGGCTGGCTCACAACCGAATGCTCGTGGGTTTGAATTCCGCCTAAATTTCTTCAATTTTTTTCTTTCAGGCAAATAAATTACTTTACAAAGTGAAATCATGTGAGACATGCAACAACCTTTAATTCGCATTCCATGTCAGCTTTTCATCACTTGCATTCCACGCGCGACGTACGTTTCACGTGAGCCTCGTGGGTTGTTTGATTTCCCGCGCGAGGTCATGTGACTGTGACGTCATGACTTTAGAGACCAATCAGAATTATTCCGTCACGCCATTGACGCCGGTTTTTGTGCGACACGTGCTCCTTAGCGCTATCGCATTAATACGCCCTTTTCAAAAGTGCGAGTCATCTAGTGGTTGATGCTTCAATTCTTCGAGTTGGACGTTGATGAGGCAGATGCTTTGGGCACGCACTGGTATTGGACACGAGGGTTGCGTAGGCGTTCGGCGAAGGCTCGGATTCAATTACACGCGTGGTGCTCAAGAAACGGCGACCTCCAATATGGCTTGATTCGGTTTTTAAAATAGTATATTGAATTACCCAAGCGTATAGCGTTACGTTTTTCATTTGACAATAATCTAAAAAAATCAGCAGAACCCATCCTTTGGGAATGATTATCTACGTTAATGCGAATAGCATCAAACGGTGCGGAGTTATGCGCGTTCGTCAGGTGGCCGGCACACTCTAGATACGCCAGCCCACTCTTGAGGCGATTCTAAATTTGTTGACACTTTCACAGCCCTGCGCACGATCTCCGCAGCCCAGCACGTGCGTTTGTGTCACTTAGGAAGGCGAGCAAAGCACGCGCCATACGCACAAACACTCAAAATGGTACCGACCAGACTTTCTGGCGTCTCAGCTAGTCTCAACCAACGGTACTCTAAACGGTTTTAATGCGAATAGCATTCTTTGGCTACTTCACGCACTTTTCGTCTATGTATCTATCTGGCTATCTAACCTCTTACGCCGCGGGTCGATAAATAAATAAAAAATCAGCAGAACCCATCCTTTGGGAATGATTATCTACGTTAATGCGAATAGCATCAAACGGTGCGGAGTTATGCGCGTTCGTCAGGTGGCCGGCACACTCTAGATACGCCAGCCCACTCTTGAGGCGATTCTAAATTTGTTGACACTTTCACAGCCCTGCGCACCATCTCCGCAGCCCAGCACGTGCGTTTGTGTCACTTAGGAAGGCGAGCAAAGCACGCGCCATACGCACAAACACTCAAAATGGTACCGACCAGACTTTCTGGCGTCTCAGCTAGTCTCAACCAACGGTAATTTAAACGGTTGTTTATATCTTTACCATAGACGCGCTTTACAGCGCTGTCACAGCTACCGGTGCGCGCGCGTTCCATGCACGAGGGCTCATTCCGCTCTCGTGAGGCTGAGCACGGCTGCTACATCACCCTCTCCCGAGCGCGGGAGAGGGTGAGCTAGCGGCCGTGCTCAGCGTCACAGGCGGAATCGCCGCGCGCACCGGTAGATGTGACAGCGCTGTAAAGCGCGTCCTATGGTAAAGATATAAACAACTGTTTAGAGTGCGTTGAATGACTGCCCTCATAGCTCTGTGGTTAGCGCGTCTGCCTGCTGATCAAAGGGTCAACGGTTCGAATCCCAGCCGGCGCCGGTCTTTTTATTTATTTATCGACCTGCGGCGTAACAGGTTAGATAGATAGATAGATAGATAGATAGACGAAAAGTGCGTGAAGTAGCCAAAGAATGCTATTCGCATTAAAAAGACCGGCGCCGGCTGGGATTCGAACTGTTGACCGCCGATCAGCAGGCAGACGCGCTAACCACAGAGCTATGAGGGCAGTCATTCAACGCACTCTAAACAGTTGTTTATATCTTTACCATAGGACGCGCTTTACAGCGCTGTCACAGCTACCGGTGCGCGTCGACGGTGCGCGCGTTCCATGCACGAGGGCTCATTCCGCTCTCGTGAGGTTGAGCACGGCCGCTACATCACCCTCTCCCGAGCGCGGGGAGAGGGTGAGCTAGCGGCCGTGCTCAGCCTCACGAGAGCGGAATGAGCCCTCGTGCATGGAACGCGCGCGCACCGGTAGCTGTGACAGCGCTGTAAAGCGCGTCCTATGGTAAAGATATAAACAACCGTTTAGAGTGCGTTGAATGCCTGCCTTCATAGCTCTGTGGTTAGCGCGTCTGCCTGCTGATCAAAGGGTCAACGGTTCGAATCCCAGCCGGCGCCGGTCTTTTTATTTATTTATCGACCCGCGGCGTAAGAGGTTAGATAGCCAGATAGATACATAAACGAAAAGTGCGTGAAGTAGCCAAAGAATGCTATTCGCATTAAAAATACTAGCCTCCAGATTAGGCTAATTCGCGAATAAGCTAACTATCGAAATGTGGAGACAATGGCATGATTTGTATGTTTGAACAGTGTTCAGTAGCATTGCATGCCGCATAAAATTAAATTACCCGGTATAATATATGACTTACGTGAGCTGTATACCACGCTGCGTACTATTTATTTCCGAAAATTAGCTGGCAAGGATAGCGGTTTTAATTAAGACAAAAAAGGAGGAAGACAGTAGAAAGGAATACTGTTGTATAGTGTACATATATAAGTCAGAAAAAAGTATGTGGACCTTCTTTCTAAATAAACCGTAAGTACCGTTAAAAAATGAATATAACGTACACAAGGATGAAGAAATTTGGAAAGGGACAAGCTCGCTAAGTGTCCTGATTGATTCTACAGATGCACTCACTGACTCAGGCAAAGCCTATCATTCGGTCGTGCCGCAACAAGATTGTATTCAAATAAAAAGTAAAAAAATGACAAAAAAGAACAACAAGGAGTTCTACCTGTAAAACACTTCCAAGAAAAATGGATTTTTTTTTAGTTTACTTTGCAATTTTTAGGAAGGTTTAAAAAATTGTATTTGTGCTTACAGTACTGAACAGGCCTCCAACAATACCAAAATCAAAACAACAAAAAATACAAACAACGAAGATATTTTTTTTATACTTTTCTGGAGTCATCATCCCGATGCCGTCGCCAGCCGGGTGCAGAGCAGGCGAAGCGACCGTGAATCGGGGAAGCGCTTCCGAAACAGATCAGCCCGCGGAACCGCTTCCGCAAACGAGGCCAGAGAGGCCGAACTTCTCGCGCAACACGCGTTCCTTGGAGCAAAACAAAAACCGCGAGACGCCGAAAAGGCGGCCAGAGCCGGAGGCGGCAGAAACAAAATGCAAGGGAAAACAGACGAGCCAAACAAAACGGGTCCCGCCTCAGAGGTCGCGCTCGACGTCACTGCAATCCTCGACCGATCTGAGGGGGGCCCGGAGGGAGGCCGAGAGGCACGGCGGCCAGCCTCCTCTCACCGATCAGCCGAGTCCAAGGGCGATCGGACGCAGTTTCCGATGCATTCGCCTCCCCCTTTAGCTCCCAGTCGCGCGCTCCGCGTTCGAAGGAGTTGTCTGGCACCTCCTCGGTTCGCTCAAAACCGGCTCGTCAGCGAACAACGAGCCCAGTCGCCTCCTCGTACCACGGATGGGCCACAGCACCCACTCGGACCAGGAGCAGACCACAGTGACCAGATGGTTTTAGGAACCGGAGACTCGGTGTGAACTGTTGACTAATTGTAAATAGGCGGTAGGTTTCGAGTTGAAACAGAAGGAGCCCGTAGGTTATATTGCAGCACCCCCGAGACAACCATGACGATCTCTTCGACGTTCAGGCGTTTCAGTGTGCTTCTAGTCTTTGCCGTGTTCTTGGGCTGCGCGCTGGCGCAGACTGTTGGTCAAGGAGATACGGCACCGAGTGTTGTCCCGTCGTCGACGACTCCGTTGAGCAGTTCATCGACGACTCCGTCGACGACTCTGAGCGGGTCGACGACTCGGGCAGCGAAAAGGAAAACGACGACGACCAAGGACCCCGGTCCGGACCCCGGAATCCGTTCAAGTACTATGCCCGGCGGCAGGAAAAGCTGGTCAAGACGCTAATGAAGACGCTCTTCGAGCACGTGACGCCGTCGTTTCTGGGAGACCTGTCGCACTTCAACCTGTCCGGCGAGTGCACCTACGGATTATTCAAGTTTATTTTCGGAATCAAGCAGCTTCGTCCCTGGGCCATCAAAAGTGAGTGGCGTTTTCTTTCACAAGTAGAGTTTCGGTGTTTACAACCAAAGTAACCTGGGTCTTCACAATCTACGTTGTAAACCATGGCTCTTGCATTCGTGCTTCTTATGCTAGACATCATTACTGAATACGGTACCGTTAGCCTAACCAGCCTAACCACTAACAGAGTAATGCCTAACATTATTTTCATAAAAATAACTTTCATCTGGAAAAGAAATCGAGTTCATAATGTTCCGTGGTCATGCGAATGTTTATACGGAGGAAATTGAGCCAGTGTTGAAGCATGCCAACCTAAAGCTGGAGTCACACTGCTAATACGTCATACAAAAGAGGGTCTGCATAAAGTTCGAACGCGAGTCCCCGCGAGATCCGTGCTTCGAATGCCGCATGGCCATGAGTTCAAGGAGAAAACTTCTCACGCGGCATTCGAACCACGGATATTGCGGTGTTTGCAGACTGTCTTTTGTAGGATGTATGAGCAGTGTGACCCCGGCTTAGTCGATGGACGAATCTTGAGGCTCAGTGTGACTTCTAAGCAGGCTTCGACGTTAATCAACATCGATCACACAAACTAACAGCATGTTGGAACCGGCTATGAACTGAAACCTATGAGTTATTATAAAGCTCAATGCTTTTTTTTTCTCATTTAATATGAATTAGTGAAATTTAATCATTGAAAATGATTGAAGCGAACAGAATTCGTGCCATCTAGCAAAACGGACCGATGAACGCGGTGATGAGAACAAAGGGTACCTGGAAATAGCGTATTGGGTACGAACAGTCAGTCCAAGTTCTCGGAAGGTGTCACACAAGTTCGTATAAATTCTCGCGACGTGTCCCAGATCACGTATCTTTTACCATTCCATTGGGATCACCAGGCTGGCTCATTTCCAAATAGAATGTGCAACGTCTCACGAGAGAGCCCTTGGAATCTGCCAATTTGTTGGTGTCTAAAGCCTGGTTGAGGCAGTTGCGTTGCTTGCGTTCGGAGCGATCGAAACGAAAGCAACGACAAAGTCACGGGGAGAAGTGTTCGCCGTACACAGCGCGGCAAGCGTGCAAAAAGTAGCTTCCCCGAAGCAATCATGAGTCGCGGTTTTTTCCGGTGTTCGGATCGTTGCTGTCGGATTAGTTGCTTTGGACGCAAGCGATACGAATGTGTGATTTAACCTTGAGGCTCGAGCCTCTCTCGCTTGCCAAAGTGACAAGCGCAGGCTGTTGGACTCTTCTCTTTTCTATATCGCACGCTGGAGCTCTAGACTCTTCCAACACAAAGTTGGACTGCGGCGACAAAAGCTCGGCATCATCGTTGCGAGAGGCCAGTCGGCGCGCTCCATGTAAACTTCAGCCCCAACTTTGTGTTTGACGAGTGTTGGAGCCGTGGTTCGTTATTTTTAGTAAACATAACTTTTGTTGCGCGACGTTGTCGAGAGCATATAGGTGCGTTTAAAAACATCAGAGTTCTGATGTTTTCTTCAGTACAGTTGAAACATCAGTAGAAACAAGCCATGGTAGAGCTGCATAAAAAAATAACTCCGTGTAAAATAATATGTACACTCACTCTAAAAAAGAAAAAAAGTCACGGTTGATTGGCTGGCTCTGTGTTCTGTAGAAAAGGGAACTCGCAGAGCTTTCTTATAGTGTACGCCCGACTAGAAAACCCAGCGTTTTTAACTTTCTGACACTACACAAACAGCACAATTGTGTTCCGTCTTTATGTGTCAGGTTATTTTGACTGCTAACGTTGCCAGACATATTTTCTTATTTTTGACGCACAATACTTTTTCTTTTTGTAGTAACGTATATCACAATCATTGTCATCGTTTGCTGTTTGTAACACTAAATTAACATCAACCAGCTGAGCAGCTTTCATGAAATACATTAATTATATATGTTCCGAATTTTCTGCGAATGTCACTGTTTGTCAGTAATGTCGCTGCGGACACAAATTAAGATTATTTATAGCCAGATGACGTTTCTTTGCCGGCTACTTCGAACTGAGCTCTCACAGGTTATGTCTATTGGCGTGAAACAGCTGGGCGGGCAAAAAGACTTAAATTAATTTAAAACTAAATTTGGTCTGTTTAAACTTCCGTTGCCAACTCGCAACTTGAAGGGACGATGCAACGATTTTTGTGTTGGGCGCAAATACCACTTAGAACGCATCTCTGACGTTTTGAAATAAGAAAAAGGGGCGTTCGTTTTTCACCCCACGCGATAGAAGTCGCGGAAAAAAATTAAAGAAAAACGAGCCGCTTTCATTCCCTCAACTCGCAGCCCGAACAAGCGGCCACGTGATCTGAAGCAGACAATATGCCGCCAATGTTGATCATAGCCACGCGCTGAGGGTGACAAAGCACAGGACTACACAGGACACTCGCTGAGTTCCAGACATTGTTTTGGTTCGGCCACTGTCGTCACTGCAGCGATTGAACACGGATCACTAGCGGAGTGCTTGTCGAGCTATTGATTATCACGAGCCTAAATCGAGTGCTCAACGCACGCTCGGGCTCAACATATAAGCCGCATTCAAATATCGTCACTGGGGAGGGGGGGGGGGTACTGCGGCAGCCTAAGCTGCGTCATCGAGTTGTGCGAGGGAGAGATTGAAAGAAAACGCCCGCAACAAAGAAGTTTCTTGGTCAGTGGCATTGCGTGCGAGTATACTTGCAAGGGCAGAAGCTCCGCCTTCAGCGCGAGCTTTCTGCCCTTGCTAAGACAAGTGTGAACGCGCACGTACGCGCAACCAAAGCACTGCGGAAGCCAGCGAGCTCGCGCTGAAGGCGGAGCTTCTAGTCTCAGCTCAAGGGTGAACGGAGTAGATAGTAAGTAAGCTCGTGTAAAGTTAAAAACATTCCAAGCGAATATCGTTGCGCGGCCCCTTTAAAGGGGTACGGAAACGAAATGAGGTGAGCGCGAGCTCTCTGCCCCTCGCTTCCAAGTCAGCCATCGAGAAGCGCAGTCCAGCGCTCGTGACGTGAACAGTTTATGCACGGTCTGGGGTACTGGAGTTGCGCGCCTTGCTTCTTGGTGGCGTCAACGTTGCCTCGCCTTGTACTAATATCCGAGGGCGAGAGCTCGAGGTCACTGCTTTGAAGCGTTCTTTCGCAGAACGATCGCTCGCGCTTGAAATGCGTGTCTCAGAGCCAGGAGGGCGGGCTATAGCTCGCGCTTGTAGCTTTGACTGCAGTGTCAGCTTGTGAGTGAACGGAGTATATAGTAAACGCGTTAGCGTTCTCCACCAAGACACATTCGAGACTATACTCTCTTTCACACTTAGCGTGCAACGCTGTCAAAGCTACTGGCGCGAGCGCGTGGCTTCAGCTATGTTTTTGTTTGCGCGAGAACTCGTGCAAATGATCAACGAGATCAAGCCCCACGCTCGCGCCAGTAGCCTTGACTGCGTTGCACACCAAGTGTGAAACATAGTACCTCCACGAGCGAGCCATACTGCCGCTAGATGGGGCTGCTTCTTAGGAACTCATGACGTCGCGGCATTTCAATGGAGCTTCACAGACCGCCACCAGACGCAATTCTGAAATCTGTGAATTCGTTTTAAAATTAATTTTCTTGACTTCTCTGCCTGCAGCTCAGAAATACTAGTCTAGGCTAGTGTTTCTGGGTTGCAGGCACAACATAGAGCACATCTAAACGAGCCCATAAGTGCAAAACGTCTCGTTTGTTGCTTTGTTACTTCTTCTTGGGCGTTAGCATCGCCTAATGCAACAATGTCATGGGCTGCTGAGCGATAATATAAGATGCTCGGAACTAGCAACGCCCTGCATGTCTTAACCTGTCACTGACTACATCTGTGTAATTCTGCGCCCCGTCAATTACAATTTCATGTGTGCGTTACTGGGCAAATACGAAAATATTAATTTACCTAGTCGAATCGCTATCCTGTAGAGAAAATTACCGAACACCTCAATCGGCGACTCGAACGTTTGGAGGTCAACCGCGGTGAAATTCAACTTAGGAAGTTACAAGCGAGTGCGTTAAGCGCGCACAAGTAGCTCGTCACACTCGAGAAAGTGCGCGATGACGGTCGAACGGGGAAAAAAATTTGCGTACGCTACGGAGCGTGTTGTAACATCAGTGAGAGGCGCATTTCCCGGGCCCCGAACATCCCAAGCTCGACTCACAATAAACCGCACCAAGGGCTCTCTTGACTCAAGCAAACGTATATCTTGTCTCGTTCGCCAATTTTTTTTTTTTTTTTACTTTTTAGCAATTTACATTTTGAAAAGAAAGGTTTGTGAGTACACTTTCCTGCACAACGCGCAGAGAGCCAATCACGGGTGAGCAATGGAAGGGTCCCAGCCAATAACAAAGCTCAGAATACGGTTAGAGGAGCATGACTTTTCACTTGCTCGTGGCTCGTGCACACGTCGAATGTTTCAGATGTAATCGCATTCTGAGCTTCGTTCGTCATTGGCCGGGAACCATCTGTTGTTCGCCGCGATTGTTTGTGCCCATGCTGTGCGAGGAAGTGAACTCACAAACTTCGTTTAGAGCGCAGAGCATGTTAATGCGAGCGACGAGTTAAATGAGGCAGCTCCACGAAAAAGAGGAGAAAGGGCCATCAACGTAGATGTGCACATGCAACCCATGAAAAAATATATACAGCAAAAAAACAAAACCAAGATTAGGGTCTAAACGGCGTGGTGAGAGTTCGTCTGCTCTTTTCGGACCTCGTCCATTTGTTTCCCCAAATCTCGCCCAATGGCGGCGCGCGCTTGGTTACCTCGTCATTGCGCATTTCCTGCGAGTTGTCTTTGTTGCCATTCGATTGGCATGCCCCTCCTTGCGTTCCTATGCGCCAAAGAAGTATTTTGGAACACTTCCTGGCCGTATAGCTTACTCTCCCGTGAAACGTACTGGGACAGGCCTTCACGCCGTGAAGACGTTTAGTTCGCTCCAGCAGAAATTGAGCGACTCGGACGACGTCGCTCCGTTCACCGACACTGGTCATACTTTTAAATACACCCCGCTCACCCCCCCCCCTTGCAGAGACACACGTCACTTTGCGCTCCTTGACAGGCGATGAGTGTGTTTGTGTCATGGACGTAGACACAACCCTCCGGATTAGCTCAACAAACCCAGCGCGCTGTCACAGGTATCCCGTCGAGATCGCTCGACAGTGCTCGCGCGTACGCTGACATCAAACCGGAGACCCGAGAGACTTGCCCTTGCGCAAAAGTAAACGGCGACCACATTCCGGCGTGCTCGATCGCTGTCTGGTCCGACGGGTTACCCAACGTCGGCCGGTGTCACGCGTGCGCCAGTCGGTCTGTCTTCCTCCGCAGAATGGATCACTGCCTTTCTCCCCTTTACTCCTTGGTTAGCCATTCAACGATCAATTGCAAATCAGTCCAGAATAATGCCCTATGTGTGAAGGGCACAGGGCGTTTCATCGGACATCGACAAAAAGCCTTTTTGTGTGTGTGTGAAGATCATGCATTGCTAAAAAAAAAGTATATATATATATAATCGAATTCGTCATTGTCAAGGGCTTAATGCGTCCAAACTATATATGACGTCTGATATTTTATTGTATATTTCAAACCATACCAGGGCCTCTTCGTACGAAAACAAACAAAAGAAATTACAAATTGCCGCTTGAGAAATGCATGCTGAAATACACCGATCTCACGAAGCGTTCGGCGCATGCGTGAAGCCACCATAACTTTAGTTCTCAGAAGGCAGGTGACAGTGCCC
The DNA here is from genome assembly GCA_037355805.1 of Ixodes ricinus. Taxonomy (NCBI): domain Eukaryota; kingdom Metazoa; phylum Arthropoda; class Arachnida; order Ixodida; family Ixodidae; genus Ixodes; species Ixodes ricinus. The sequence continues at coordinate 15,340 of JAZHYW010012572.1, forward strand.
GAGACAGCTCGTGCCTTCTCGTGCTCTGCATGCGCAAACCTCCAGCGAGGTTGCCGCAAACGCAGAAAGACTACATTTTCTCCGATGCATTGCGGCAGCGGTGGCGTAGTCAAACTGGCTGGTGTAGAGTGCCTTCATACACACGCGCGCTTTTGCTCGAGTGGTGACATCTCAGCCATTTTGCCGCCCAATCGTTTTTCTATGGATTTCGAAGCGCGCGCAATCCGGTGTCACTCAGCTCGAGCGCGTAGCTTTGGCTAATGCATAGACGCCATTTTACCGCCCAAGTCACGTACCGAGTGCGCGAGAGCGTCACGCGCTGGCACATCCAGGGCAACAATGGATGTCTTCACCCTGAGACAGAGAGACATGTAGGCACCCTAGGCTTGTGAGATCGGTTTATTGCTACTTTGAAGCCTGGGCCACACTGCTTATACACCATACAAAAAACAGTCTGCAAAACACGAGTCACCCGAATATCCGGGGGTCGAATGCCGCGTGCCCTAATTCCTTCTTGAACTGATTGCCATGCTGCATTCGAAGCACGAATCTCGCGGTGACTCGCGTTAGATTCTGTTTGCAGACTGATTTTCGCATGATGTATAAGCGGTGTGACTCCCGGCTTTAGAGTATTCCGTATTCAAAGTGGGTTTTCGGTAAACTGACAAAAACGACATTTTACTTGTTGAATAGGCATATGTGTAACTGTTTTTTTGTTGTTTGTTTTTTACATATAATTTATGTCATGACGTTGAGTGTATACGAATGTTATTATCATTCAAACCAGATAAACTGTTGTCATAGAGGCAATCGGTTCTACTTTTGTTTTTTTAATATAAGAAAAATACTATCTTCGTAGTCACTTGTGTGTTTCTTTTTCTTTATTTTGTTTGAAAGAGCCATGCACAGAGTTTTCTTGTTCTGCTGAAGGTATCTGAGCCTGGCAAAACACCCAAATCCGCGTTCTGTGACGATTGCTCTAATCTCAAAATCTGCCGTAATCGTTAAAAAAAAAAAAAAGCACGATAGCTGTGCCGCAACTACTTATTCGAGTTCCGTTTTGGTTAAGAAGCACAGAATGAAACCGCCAGTGTTTCATATAAATAGCCGAAAAAACTAACCCTAAGGTTCATTTCCGGGGGTATACATCCTCTACGTCAGCGTCCTCGGTGTAGCCTTTGTTTAATCATGCGAGAACATTATTCAGTCATACAAGGTCAAACTGACTGAGAAAGCGCGATGCACGCTTGAAGAAACAGTTACGGTACGGAAGTTAAGGCGGACTACATAATGTATTCAAAAGCACCTCGTAGTATTACAGACGTCCTGTTGGAGGTATCGAATCACGGGAGGTTAGTCTGACTGAACATGGTGACATTGTTACCTACTCTAGATGAGAAATGTAGCCGATCCGGTACAACATGCAAGCCTGGAGCCTTTTAGCGTACATCACGCAGTAGTGATACACGATTGCACTCACGCCGGTACACGATGCTCATCCAGATCGGACAGGGACGGGGATTGAAGCCAGGATCCCAGGGTACTGCAGCGCGAGCTTTCCTCCCACGTGCTTCCAGCTGGTGTGCGCTATTCGCGGTGAGGATGCTGGCGCCTCCTATGGTCCGACGTGCGCGACCTACGAAAGCAGCTCGCTGTGGTCGGCCTATACTAGCGATTGGCCGAACGCTGACATATTGACGTCGGAAAGGAAACACTGCCAACGACCGAAATCAAGAGGATTGGAAGATCTTTCAATTCTTGACGGTGTTGGCAGTGTTCCTTTGAGAGCGTCAATGATTAGTCAGCTTGCCAACCGTGGCTAGTTACGAACACACAGCGAACGCTGTTGTTCGCGCGCGGCTAATTGACGGTGAGAAGCTCGAACTATTAGCGACGTGCGCGACCGAAAGCAGTCGCTGAGAGTCGGCCTTACCGAGCGATTCGGCCGATACGCTGAGCTTATTGACGTCAGAATAAGCGGATTTACGCATCGACGGAAATAAGAGCGAATGCAAAGAACTGTTAATTCATGACGGTGTTGGCAGTGTTCTTTGAGAGACGCAATGATTTCGAAGTGTTCCACCATGCTCATTTACAAACACCATCGAACTTGTTGTTCGCAAGGTAATGACGTCACAAGGGGGAACCATAGGAGGGCGCCATCAAAACATCTCGCCGCTACTAGGGGCGCTTGGGCTTTCCTCACTATGGTTAGTGCACGTGCTACCCACGCGGTTATGTTTTAATTTTCATGGAGCATAGAAGCTTGGCTTGCATGTGCACAAGCAGAGGAAGTGAAGAAAGTATCCTCAATCTGAGTTGGGAAAACAAATTCCACCAGGCGGTGAGACCCAAACTTCTCGCCCCACCTTTGTGTGTCCGAGGCGTCAGAAGACGAGAAGAAGAAGCGGAGATGAGAGCGACGTCAGGGCGCTCCGGTTGAAAGGATAGTGGGTAGACGGGATAGTTTCCACCCTCCACTGTCTCCCTCCAGCCAGAGCAAGCAAGAGCGTCGTCGGCTCCTCGCGCAAGGTTCGGGCGTTCGGCGTTCGAACGCCAGACCCTCTGCGAGAACCAGACGACGCTCTTGCTCTAACTGTGGCTGGAGGGAGCCACTGGCCAGAGGCCACGGCGGCTCCTTTGCATGCCAGTCAAAGATCGGCGCTCCGACGTCGTCGCTCATCTCCTCCTCTCTCTCACTTTTTCTCCGCATAATTATTTACCCTCTTTGTCGCTACTGCCACCAATTTTAGTTGATTCGACGGCGATTGATGACGGCAACTAAAGAACTGTCTCTCTTAGGTTCGAGATGTGTGCGGTTTTGTCTGTCAGCGTAAAGGCCGTCAAAATCGGGGGTTTTGACCCAGCATCCATAACGCTAAGTTTTACAACAAAATATTTAACAAAAATTACCGGTGTCAGACATGCGCCTTACAAACACAACGATTCAAACCGACATTTAAAAAAAAAAAAGGTTTTGGCGACAAAGACGGAAGTTCGACCGGGCACTCGACACAACTGCTCCCGACTATCAATGTTCAATCAGCACCATAAAATCTTCAAATACAATTTTTAAACGTAACGTCTTCAGGAAAAGAAAGCTTACTATAAACTCTTCGGTCAACCCTCGACCGAAAGGCACCTCCGATCTACTGAGGCATGAAATGAGAGCACGGCATGCATAGAACTGTCTGAGACCTTGTTTTCGTAAAATAACCGCGGTTTGAAGACAAGGGCCGTGTTCCCAAATTTACTCGATCTCACTCTAGGATAAAGGTTTTGTACCTTGGCGTTCGAAAACCCATCGGCATTTAGCGTTGCTCTATCTCTCTTATCACGTGACATGATCCGCCGGAGTAACTCGGATCCATTCGAGTAAGGCTTGAAACACAACCAAGGGCTACGCCACAAAGTTTCCGGAGAGGAATGTCGAACAAATGCTAAACGTATTTCTTCGACATGCCCACGAAACAAATAACGTTTTGCGAGTAATGAAACATTGTTTTGTGGAGATTGTGTATTTGATAGCAAATGAATCCAGTTCATTGAGAGGAAACTATAGTCTTGCGTGTATAAACAAGGTCAACTTGCATTATTGTGTTGTTGTTTCGTTTTGAGGCATATTTCTTACTATTAAAAAAGAACCACGGAAAATATCGAACATGTGACTGAACTTTTGCCAATTATATATTTTTAAAAATAGATGTCCAGATTTCATGTTTTTTTTGAAGTTTTAGTGACAATCGCGCAAAAAGCAAAACTGACAGTACTCAGGAGTTGAAGTAAATTGTTTGCGCACTCGAATAACGATACCCAAACATACACGCACGATGGCGCATGCGGCACATACACGATGTTCTTTTAAAGAGGAGGACCGCGTATTATTTGTAGCATGGAAAAAAAAGTATATACTAAAACTCTTTGATAAAACGCATCTGCAGGAATATTTATGTGCGTGTTTCACTTGTTTCTTTTTTTTTCTTTTCTTGTCGTTGTTGACTCAGTAGCGCATAATTCCATGCTTACTCGAGGAACGCCGAAACTTTAAAACACTCTTTCCGTTAAATGTCTGTACGTAGAAAAAAATAATTCATAACTGATTTTTTTTAATCCCAGCGTGGCTTGCGCACACAGTACAATAAAGCAATCTATTAGCTTTGAAACGGATTTCCAAGGCATAAACATCCAATAAAAAATGGCGGAAACAAAAAAAATGTAGCTCTATAAATTTTTTTGTGCTTAAGTTTTTTAATATTATCTCTTTATATTTCGTATTAAGCGCCATTCTTTTAATAAAATACAATTATTTGCAAGAGTAAAATTAACCCAGCGCGCGGAGTAAAAGCTATCTCTACCGTGTCTCACCTTATCGCAAACTGCAGCACAGGCTTTACACGCGAGATGCGAATAGCTTTTCTGCGCGTTCCCATCGTAAATGTGTTCACTCGACCAAAACGGCACGTTCTAAGTAAAAAAAAAATTAAAAAAAATGAAACAAAATATAAAACTTGTGTGTAAAGCCCTATTTGCACTCTCGCACGTCGTACAAAAGACACGGAGTTCTCCGCAGACATTTCTGACAGAATAATCCGCGGACACGTTATGGATATATGCTTCGGACATGTGTGCAGAGAGTTTGTTTGCATGACCAAGGGGACAGGACCGGCGTGTAAGGAGCACGCCTCAGACAGGGTTTGCAGGCAGGAGTTTGTGTGACGTATAGACTTGCGTAACACAGCGGCTTTCCATAGAATCGCAGGGCCTCATGACCTTTCGGGCATCTCCTTATCGTCGCTCTGAAGTCAAGGAGGTGGCGTCGTTACTCGATAACATCGCCGACAAACGAATCAAAAGACTGACGTGTTCAACCGGACAGTGTCTGCTGCAGGCTGTTTTAATTTTGCACCATGTGTCAGCGGTGTGACCGCTGCATAAAGCCTCCTCGCTACAGGCCACGAGGCAGAGAGAGACGCGCCGATCTATTAGCGAATTTAGCGAGCCAAAAAAGCTTCGCGTGTACGCCACGAAATACATATATACATATACGTATATCGTCGTCGAAACATACGTTGATTCAAAACGTTGTGGCTCGGCGCCATACACTCTAGCCCGTGCGTTTACTTTCCCGCACAACACTCGGAGAGCCGATCCCCGCAACTTACGGAGGCAGCTCAGCGAATGACGATGCCGAAACATATGTTTAGACCAAAAAACGCAGTCTGAGTTGTGACATTAAGCCATTCAAAACGTCCCGCTTGCATTGCTTAATGTCCCAACTCAGATTGCCTTTTTTGGCCTAAACATATGTTTCGCGCATCGTCATTCGCTGAGCTGCCTCCGTAAGTTGCGGTGATTGGCTCTCCGAGTGTTGTGCGGGAAAGTACACGCACGGGATATTTTTAGAGTGCATGCGTGTTGGCGACGACCTTATTTATTTTACGTACGAAAAGTCAAATCTGGTTGTTTTTTTACATGCCAAGCCAACGACAGGCATCTGGCACGCCCCAGCAAAGGACTGGGATCTTTTGACGTGCAACCGAAAAGCTCCGTTAAGGTCGGTTCTCACATGCAGCGAAGCGCTAATGCAGCGCTCCTCACGTGCCGTCAGCTACTTATCGTCTGCCATGAGCAACAGTTTTGACGGTGCGATACAAAGCTGGTGAACGCTCCCGTCAGCACGCGCTTAGCGCGAGGTAAGCGCTACGCTTGTAGCGCTCCGCTTCATGTGTGAACAGGCCTTTATACGGCGCCTTTTGCGCAATAAGACTCCGACAGATTGCGGGCACCTCGGTCGGGATTTGAACCCGCCACCTCGGGAACCGTACGCCGGCGCTTTGCCCCGGAGCCACCAAGACAACTAATTATTATTATTTTTTATTTTTTGCTTACGCGAAGCAACGAGGAGTGGGGTTGGGTTAGTTGGTTAAGCGTAGCCAGACTTGTAAACATTACACGTAATGTAATTACTTGTAATCGATTTCTTTTTTAAAGTAATTTTGTAATCATTTGATTGCATTCATTAGGAAGTAATTGCGAGTGTAATGCGGTTAATTTTGAAAGAGCTAAAATTACTTGAAACTGTTACTATATCTTCCCCCCCCCCCCTTTTTTTATGGTGCCCCTTGTTTGGACAAGTTTTCTACCAAGGAATCCTCGAGCAAGTCTCCGACAAAGGAAAGGATTACCAAAACTGCTGGTTATTAAAAGGAAACTGAAGCGGTTCTCTAATTTTGGAAGAAAAAAAAACACATTTAAATCGCCTTCCTTTGACCTCCAGGATCACGAATATTTATTTTTCAATTTTGTGCGCGGAGGCTGCAGAAACGCCTTTTGCAAAGGACCCCTGAGGCCCCTCCTTCTTCCCGATGCGTGACGTCATGTATAGAGTTTTCGGAATCTCCGCTCTCACGCATTCTCAACGCATATCCAAGCTATGCACGCGCATCTCTCGCTATCTTCAAAAGGGTCGGAAAAGGCGTCACGACTGGTGTCGGTGCGAGGGAATATACCCGGCAAGCTTGCAATATACCTGTTACTAAATTACTCAAGCATCAAGGAGAATGCAGGGATTGGCGTTCCACGCGCCGCACGCGCTGGCCTCAGCAGCAGTAACTTTTCTAAAGCAAATGCCTGAAACAAATTGCATCATGCACGCGTGTTCGTCGACGCTTTATTTTGGTTACCTCGAATCTTTTGTACGGGGAAGGCGTGCGCGTGTGGCGCGTGGAACACCAATCCCTGCATTCTCCTTGATGCTTGAGTAATTTAGCAATAGGTCTATTGCACGCGCTGTCCACGCGAGAGACACGCGCTTGGCGGCCGAAAGGTCTGCGTATGAGGCAACGACTGGTCGGAGGGTTTCTTGCCTTTACTTACATCTGCGCGCAAAACGAACGTGACATGCAGATTCAAGGAAGACAAATATTCTAAAATTCACCTCTAACTCGTTTCTTTTTTTTTTTTTTCAACAACCGCTTTAGTTTTTTTTAGGAGGATAAGTATATAATAATTAGGTGATGATAATCAAATAAGGAATAGTATTAAATGTAAATTTTCAAACTGGCAGAAACGTCTGTCCTTTCGCAAATCTCAAGTAATCAGAAAAGCAGCGGTTAATTTTTCAAGTAACGGCCAATTACTCTTCTTCTCAAGTAATCAAGTGATCTAATAGAATAACTTTTAAGCGAGAGTAATTGTAATTGTTATCTATCACTTTCTTAGAGTAATGTGTACAAGGTTGAGCGTAGCTCAACTATAAAGACAGAGCGAAAAGAAAAGAAACACACAAAGGAGCTTACAAAGAGCGCTCTGTTTGTGCGGTCCAGGTCTTTAATTTCCGCTTCTATTTCTTCATCGGTGATTTCTTCGTTATTCTTTTTTCCCGAGACATCAAGAGAACGTCCGGCATGACTTGGAAAATCCTCGCCAAAATAGCTTCATTCGTATATTTTCTTTCACTCGGCAGTTTAGTGAATACATTGACTAGATATTGTGCAATGTCTCGCTGTTCTGATAGCACGTTATTGCCAGCTTGTAACGACGTTTTGTTTTCTTACCGCGAATATATATGCGCTCTTTGGTTTTGAAAAAAACATTTCGGGGCTTTTCTTCTTGCTTCGGTGCATGAAGCGTGCGTCGCACCATCGCGCCACGGTACTCTTCCTCCCCCCAATACCTGATCCCGGAAGACTAATAAAGTTTCCTCCTCCTCCTCCTCGTCCTCCAGAATGGAGAGAAGATGTGACTTGCATTCGCGGATATCGTTCGTAGACATGCCGGGAGTGCGGTTCTCTTCGCGAATCAGCACTTGCAGAGTTTCTTCTACAGGCCCCGCTCCTCTGCTCGCCTTTGTGCAGCCCTATCCTGACTGTAGCGGAAAGTATTTAGTTTTCTCTCCTCTTCTAAACGTTCCCAGCTGACTGCGTCTATTACGCCGGTGCTGCATTTTTCACGTATAACTTCCTCGAGTTTCTTTTTGTGGCTAGGGGCTCGTCCTCGGATAAGCCTTCATTCCTTCTCCACGTGCTCCAGCCGAAGGTTTATTGTTTTTGTGCTTGGTCCTTCCAACGCGAACTGAGACGACTGCGTGATCGGGGAGAGCGACGGGAGGGATCATGTACGCTTTCGCAGTCACCACACATTCCCTCGAGGCATACGCGATCAAGACGTGAGGGACAATTTCCTTGCCAATGGGTATAGCCTGGACACGGCGCCACCGCCATCAGGATCAAAATCTCGTAATAATTTACTTAATTCTCCCACACTGGGGTGTGACATAAGCCCGAACGATGAGTCGCGCGTGTCTTCTAAATACCATTAAAATCTCCGGCCAATATCGTTTTAACCGGTGTTTCTAAGTACTGCCGCAAGTTAATTAATAAAAAAAAGGTACTGGGAAATTGGGAGCGTAAACACAACTAGCTCATGATGAAACAGCAGATCTACCGGAGAAACCCGGCCGTTCCTATCACTTTCCCAGTCTGAAAGGATAGTAAAGGCCCTGTATTTCCGAACAAGAGCACTCCCCCGTCTTCGTCTTTTCGCGTTTTTCTTTTCTTTTTTTTTTTTTCATTTAAGGTACGCATTGCTTTTGGGTTCTCTATTCTGAAACTCCCCATTAGCACCTGCAGTTTTGGCTTACACTCTAAAAAAGCCCGTGCGTCTGCTTTCCCGCACAACACTCGGAGAGCCAATCAGCGCAACTTACGGAGGCAGCTCAGCGAATGACGATGCCGAAACATTTTGTAGACCAAAAAACGCAGTGTGAGTTGTGAGACATTAAGCCATTCAAAACGTCACCGCTTGCATTGCTTAATGTCACAACTCAGACTGCGTTTTTTAGTCTAAACATATGTTTCGGCATCGTCATTCGCTGAGCTGCCTCCGTAAGTTGCGCTGATTGGCTCTCCGAGTGTTGTGCGGGAAACCAGACGCACGGGCTTTTTTTAGAGTGTAGGTGCACGTCAAGGCTGCATAGGGGTCTTTGCTCGGACACAGCGATTATCCTCTTTTGACCGCTACAAGGAAGTTAATATTGATCCATCGCCCTTCGAGAACTTATTTACCCTCATTTACCGGGAGCAACATACGCTCAGTATCCGAATACCCCGCCGACGCATGAAAACTCGATCCAAGGTTAACTTCTTGGCAACGGCTCTATGCATCTCTATTTTGTCCGTATGCCCCAATGGGGAAGGGGAGGCTGTTTGCCACCTCCGTATCACGCGTATTGAGAAAGCGCCAAAGCGGCCGAAGCAATTGGGTCATTCAAGGACAAAATACCACGTAGATAGCAAGAAAAAAAAAGCCGCAAGACATGACAAAAAAAAAAAGGCTAGCTTGCTCATGGTTATTAAGACTGGGGAAAATAAAATGTGAATGACCTGGGCACATGCTGTGTTTGTTTGTGTGTGTGTGTGTGAGTGTGTGTACGTCACGGGACGTCACACGACATCATAATGTCGTGTGACGTCACGGCGTCACATAACGTCAGGGTGTCCCGTGACATCAGGGTGTCGCGTGGCGTCATGAGGTTGCGTGATGTCATGGTGTCACTGCAATTCGCTGGCAAAACACATTCTGGGTTAAAATGAAAGTACGTTTATCGTTTGTCGATTGATTTCTTCTTGTTTTGACAAGGTTAGTCATATTTCACGTAGGGGGCAATTAGACGCACCGCATGTTGCGAAAGGAGTTGGTTGTATTTGACTTAATTAATCGTATTATCACCTAGATGGCTAACTACGTGTTCACTAACAGCAATCGTAACGTGTGCAACGTCGTCCCTCGATTTCTGTCCTTCCCCAAACGAAATATTTACGCTTAGCATTAAGACAATAGATGGTGTGTACGTAGCACCAAGCTCAAAACAAATCTGCGAGCCAAAACTCTCCCAAGCATGTCGTGACTGGATGAACGCGCTGACACGTGACCAAACAGGATCGGGCACGGCGCCTTCAATTGTTGGTCGACGCGTCGAGACGACCGGCCTCGCCGTCACGTGTGCTATACGGGGTGCTAAAGAAACGTTGTGTCTGACGCTTCATTGCACTGCTATAAACGGATATGGTTGAAATCCTAGAGGTCGTAACGGCTGCTCAGCAACTTCGCCATCAGATGTACGATACTCCATTGTTTTATCTGACGAAATCTACGATCTCTTGGGCTTCGAGCGATGAGGCTAAGTTGAAGAAAATGTCCTCTGTGTTCGAGGCGTGAACTGCGCGCGTGTTTGTTTTGCCCGCAAAGTATGAACTGGCACTATTACTCTAGTTTGCCAGTAACATATGAAGCATATTAATCGCAATAACGCACGTACAGGCTATAGATTCGTTGAGAGTGAGCGTCCAAGTTCCCTGGAACCACATATATAGATCGACAAAAAAAAAACTGAAATCTGGTGTTTTTTTTTTTAATTGTTGTCTAGAAACTCCATTTTCTCGCGAGAGCAGAGCTTCATTGCGTAAACAATTATGAGGAAATATCGATTTCTTTAAACTTAAAACGAAAAGATGAAGTTGTCGGTTGCTGTACCTAGTATTTGAAGCCGACCACTCCGCAATGTTCGGACCAAATTAACAAAATTAATGTAGTCGACGCACAAGCCGGATGTAGGGAAACATAATTAAATAAAAATGTGGCAATAATAGTGGGTAAACAAGAGGACGCATTGCCAGCATAGGATCTTCCTCTCACTATCCTATACAAGCCCGCCCAAGTTGGCCCGGTTTCAGCCGAATGAAAGTGAATTCGGGACGATGGAGATGATGAATTCATCTCGCTTCCCACGAAATCAAGAAGCGCGCAAATAAAGTTGCCGAGGAGAGAAGACGGACTTGAAACGAAGGTCAGATTCTCGGTCAGCATACGATGCCATCCGATGCAACTGTGTTGCGGCACGTGGCTTAATGAATGCGTGTCTCGCGCCATGGCCAATGCCTCGGTGTTTCCATCTCTCAGCGGCGCCCGATGCCTTGAGCAATATTTTACGGGCGCCGACGTGGAAGTGCCCGCTCGTAATTTCCAGCTTTTTCTTTTCTTCCTTCCAATGGCAGCTTTCCGTAAGGTAATCTGACGACGCGCTCCGCCCGGGCGAAAAAAAGAACTGATCGGCGCCCAGATGTTATTCAAGGAAGGAGAGCCGTTAGTTTATCGACGTTTCGGACAGTGCCTGGAAAACGACTGGCCGCAAGAGGCGAACGTAGGAATAGAAAATAAAAGGCTCGGGGAACGGATTTTCTTGTCGTTAGGGTTTGGGGTGATTTGGGTGGCTCGCCGTAAAACGAGAAGGCTGTTATTTTGTTCTTCGCGTGTGTGCGCGGTCTGTATATATATTTGTTTTTCAGAGAGAGAGAGAGAGAGAGAGAGAGAGAAGGCTTACCGATTGCGGAACGTGGTTAATTTACTCGTATGCGTCTAAATAAATCCGAGGTTTTAGCCACTAAAGCCAGAAAAACGGTATACGGGGATAGGAGGTAAAGGTTTTAGCCTTGAAGTGTACGCGATATTACGGCTAAATAGATTCGGTATCTGGAATGCAAGAAAAAAAGAAAAAGAAAAAAAACTAAGGGAAGAAAGAAAACGTGTCAAGGTCAAAACGATTAAGCGATTTACCTTGAGTAGAAATAACCTCGATAGGAGATAATAATTTGGGCTCAATTTTTTTTTCTGATAAATATTTTAGAAAATTAACTAGACTAACTATTACTATCCCAAAATTTCAGCTCCGAACGAGCAAGGCGAAATTAAAACAAAAACCTTATTGTTGCCTTTTTTTTTCTTCTTAGAGGCACATTAAAAAGTCACAGCCATTTTTATTAAACATTATATACAATATAGGTACATCGGGTTCGAATGAAATGCGAACAGTGACGGAACTTCGAGCCCACTATATCGGTGCTGCTTCAAGCTTGGGTTTTGCTTGGCGGGGTTCAAACACATCGAAGTAGGGAGTTGCCAGGTTGTGCGTCCTATTCCGATGCGTTTGAACATCGCCAAGCACAATTCACGCTTAGAAGCTGCGCCGGTAGTGGGCTCAAAGTTCCCATTTCTTTTAGGATTTCATTTGAACCCGATTGCATGCTGTTTCAAATGCTAATTGGACTTTCTATGTTACAGGATAATAATAAAATGTTAACTCCATAAATGACATACATTTTGTAAACTCGACTTATCTGAACCTGTTACCAAAATTTCGACAAAATTCATAGACTAGGAGAGCTCGTTGAAATGAAGCACGCTTACGTGAGACAAAAAGAGCGCTGAGCTATTTAATAATATTTCGTTTAATATAAATGGTTTGCGAGAAAGAGCTCATATCAACGAAATTATGTTATTTATTTTAGTAACTGGAAAACGATCATTTCTAAACAAAGAAAGAAAAAAAGAATGCAAGGAATTAAATATGCAAGAATTGCGATCAGCCATTATGCAATATATAAAACATGACTACAGAAGTACGCAATTGTATACATGCAAGAGAATGATTTATGCAAGTGTATCTTGCAATCGCATTCTTTGTCATTGAGAAGATTGCATTTAGAGTCAGTCTTTCATGAGAAATATCATATAGGCTTGGTCCTTGATTATTTTAAACTCGAGAAATCTATTTCTTAGTCAGAAAATACGAGATACGTTTGAAAATAGGCAGCAATCTGTTCCAAATCCTAAATGGACTTTCTATGTTACAGGATAATAAAATGTCGACTCCATAGATGACGTACATTTCGTGAACTAATACAAAATTCTTTAAGAGTTGAGGTCATACTATTACGCATTCAGTCGATGTCAAATAGCACAGCCGATTTCACTGTGACTTGCTAATCATCGTCTGAATGTGTGCATTCAGATTTCGGAGCTGAGAATAATCGCTAGGTGCGAGGCAGGACCGATGATTTAACTTCTCATGGTGGCGCTTTATAACGGCCACCATTATATTCCACAATGTAAAGCGTGTTAAAGCCTTTAAGGATAGCAGTCGTGCTGCACTGCTTAAATACCCATCTACAATGTTGAACCTGTCACTACATCTCAAAAGCAGTCATACCTCTTGTTGTATAAACATTCAATATCTAATTCACGATTTTTTTATTATTAATTTTTCTTGTTATTTGCGAACAAGAATGTTGTCTTGAAAGTGTATAACGCCAATCATAAACGTTGATCGCATTTCTTACTTATCGAAATTATACTGCTAGACTATCAGAAATCAATCAATCAATCGATTTTTATTTAGAGACATATCTCGCATGCATACAAATATCAATTTCTACATAAGCCTATACCGTTTAAGCGTAACACGTGTATTTCCAGTTATTCTTATTTTATGGAAAACGTGATATCTTAATACCGCGTTCACTCAGCCAGCATAAAGGTACCTTTAACATAGGCCCATTTGCAATCGGCGAATCAGCCAGCGCCCTTGGCTCGCGAGCATGCCACGCGCGGAGAATAGTGAATTGATTCGCCGCCGACTTTAAAGCTCCCTTAGCTAAAGGGACCATATCCTGCCTCCACACTAAACACGCAAGATTTTTTTTTTTAACTGATCAATAGCTAGCTCTATTCTGTTTCATAATTAGCGTGCAACGCTATCAAAGCGGCTGGTTCGATCTCGCACATCATTTGTTCTCGCGCAAACGAAACCATAGATGAAGCCACGCACTCGAGCAAGTAACTTTATACACCTTTCCATAAAAGCGTATGAGGGCGCGTTCATCGTTGTGTTTGTGTGTTATGGACGTTTCTGGCTGGCCGCAAATGACCTTTCCAAAAAAGAGCTCCTGGCCGGTTCCATTTTCAGTGTCCGTGCGTATAACACGTGACTTGCTCGCTTTCCGAAGCGACGAACATGTGCGTGCTGGGCTGAGGAGATCGCACTCTGGTCTGAGGACCTGTAAGCATTATAGACCGATCTCACCTAGCTTTTCGCGCATGCGTGAGGCAGCCATAACTTTAGTTCAGAGTTCACCACTTTCTCCTCTCTTTGTTTACAATGTGTATTATATATATATATATACCTTACAGCTTCAAGTTCCAAGAGAGCACCCCGATCGGCCGCGGTGAAGGTCGCGATATATGACTCATGACCTTCCTGGTTGATTCAACCGAACCTCATACATACATATGTATATATACAGATATGAGGTTTGGTTGAATCAATCAGGGAAGGTATTGAGTCATATGTCGCGACCCTCACCTCGGCCGATCAGGGTACTGTCTTGGAACTTCAACCTTGGTTCGCGCACATGGAGAGCGGAATATAAAAGCGTTTAATTAAATACCGATTAGCCAGTTCGTCAAAAACAACGTATAAAAAAAGGGGGGGGGGAGTAGAACCGAACATCGTTTCTGCTTAGATTTCACGATGCAACGCGCCATTGGTCATTTCACCTCCGCGTATTTCAAAGGATAATTGCATGTCATGAATTTGATGTGATTCCTCCAGAGGGAGCTCGGGGAAGGAAGAAACTGTAAATATATGTGTAACCCCCTCCCCCATAACAAAAAAAAAAGATTTTGTTGTGGCATTGAGCACATGCCGAAAAGAGGCAAAACGTCATGCTCAGTCTACGTCGGCCGCTTCATTCGCCAAGCTCGCTTCGTAGGTTGCAGGGATTGGCTCTTTGAATGCTCTGCGAGGAAGTCGACGAAAGAGAATTTTTAAGAGGTCGTCCTGCACCCTAAAAACAGGACGGTGTGCTCGCTTCCCTACAGAACACGGTGGCAACCAATATTTGCGAACAATACAAGAACAAGCAAGAAATTCGTAAAACTCAAAAGACGATTAGACTTTAAAAAAAAATAAAAAAGTGATATACGAAGGGACAGGAGCCTGACGTGACTCGCTCACTCTACTTCCGTAAATCACATCTTTTCGGATGTAATTGAATTTAGAGCTTCGTCATTCTTTGGGATTCTTCGGGTGTTTTCAGCGATCAGCGCTAGCTACGTGTTCGGGAAAGTAAACAAAAACAATTTTGCCATTTTTTTTCATTTATTTCCTTTCGTCTTGCGCTTTGATGATATGGTCAGGACTAATTTTATATATATATATATATATATATATATATATATATATATATATATATATCAAGCAAAAAAAAGAAATATACATAAAAATCTTTTTTTTTTTTTGCTTGATTTTCGGGTTGTTTATACAGAGGCCAAGACAGCTACAACCAGGCAGTGTGGTGTAACATAAAACAAGCGAGCTAATAGCAGAAATCACCATTCACACCATCGGGCAGACAATAACGCCCGTACTCCACAGCAGCCACAGTGGTGTCAAGCTACTATACCGAGCACATAAGGTCCCACCGTAACAACAATCCTCATTTGAGTACTTGCCCTAAAAATAAAACTTTTACCGGTTGCTGCCGAAACGACGTCAGATCTACGCAAATGCTTCGGCGCCGAACCAGCCAAGGCCTCTGGTAGCACGGTCGGTGTAAGGTTCGAAGACGTAAGGATCGCCGATGATCCGATGTCTTCACCTGACGTCTTCCTTTTACCATCGCGGGAACGGAATGTTTACCAGTCTGTTTTATCGCTTTCCTAATCCTTACCACGAAGGAGAGCCAAAATTGGCGCTCGCGAAAGCTCAAGGTCATTGGGAGTAATCAGGGGAGACACTTGGAACAGTTTTTCTGCGCACCTGAACGTGGCCAATGAGCGAGTTCGCAGAAAAGAGAAAGAGGAGGGAAAGCTAATCGACTTGCACTTGGATCCTTTCGAGGAAGGCTGTAATAATGGGACGCGAATCCGAACGCTTAAAAGATCATTAATAAACATGATGGTTTGGATGGAGCGGCTGCTGAATTGCCTACCGGCAATCCACGATAAAAAGGCCTCTCGGAATCGATAACAGGCACTTTGAAAAGAGATCGATACCTTCTTGTGGACACTATATATATTTAACTTTTCTAGTGTCAAGAATACCTAACGCCTCGGTATAAGGACCCATTGCCATTTATCTGCCAGCCTTTCGAAATTTAAGTTTTAAACGATGGCGAAATCAAATGCAAGGATTTTAGTCGAGCGTTGGTTTAACACAGTATACTTTTGAACTGGACGTCCGCTGCTTATAGAAGCCCAAACTACACGTAAGCGCAGGAGAAAAACCAACAACAACACACACGAGACAATCGCAATGCGTTCACATGTGTGTGTTTCGTGTCATTCATCTCCACTATTCTGTGATTCGAGTTAAAAACCCAGGCTAGCAGAGGTACTGCACTAACTAAATGTTTCATCTACAGCGGTGTCTTCAGACGCCCATTTGTGCAACTTCCCATTTTTAGAGCGCAGCTCTTAGGCGCCCGTTTCCGGCTTGAGTGGCGTCGGCGTCGCCGTCGGCGTACCAGGTCACGTGACCCCCAGGTCACGTGACCCCCCCCGATGTCGCGTGACCCCAGGCCACTGACAACCCCCCGAGGACACGTGACCCCCTGGTCACGTGACCCCCCCCCCGTCCCTTCCCCTCCTCCTCAAGTGCTGCGCTCTAATTCGGCATTACAGGGAGTTGTAAACGGCTTTCATTTTTGAACACAACACAATTTAAATTTAAAAAATAAAATATCTTCCGTTGCTTGCAAGTTTCGTACTTCTGGGCAACGCGCGTCCAATTCAAAAGAGCGCGCGAATGTTCTACACTACAGCCATTGGCAACAAGTTATAATCCGTTTTACACGAAGACGTACTGCGGCAAAGGCTAGAAGTCCGAGCTCATGGCTGTCAGTTGCTCATGTTGCGCGAGATTTTGTGCGGCCGAAGTACGTCCTTGAGCAGGAAGTTCGCGCTTGTAGCCTTGAATAAAACGGCGTATGTATATAAAGTATTAGAGGCCAGAACTAGCTCAAATCTACTGGGTATGAAGAATAACTTACCTGTGCTGCTGCTGTTGAAATCATTTTAGGCGTTGTATACAGTGTTTCACTTAAGCCGGGGTCAGACAGCTTATACGTCATGCAAAAGACAGTCTGCATAGAGATTCGAACGCGAGTTACCACGAGATCCCTGCTTCGAATGCCGCTTGGCAATGAGTTCAAGGAGAAAACTTTGCTCGCGGCATTCGAACCAGGGATAATGCTGTGACTCGTGTTCGCACACTGTCTTTTGTATGATGTATGAGCATTGTGACCCCGGCTTTAGAGTCTCTTGCCGAGATAAGATGGAGGTTGAGCTTGTTTCGAGCAAGTCGCGTAGGCGTTTTCAGAGTGGTTTGACTCTTGCCCTTTACAAATTATTATTCTGTTTCTTTCCCATTTCATGGTGCATAAAATATAGCGTAGATCAAGAGCTAAAAGACGAGTAAATAAATATTCTCAAAATATCATCAATCTCTTCTTTTTTTTTTTTGACAGGTGGATTATTTTTACAACTACCCACAATATAGAGGTGAGAGATAATATGTTGTATTACCTACGTGCTTCGAGGACAATGTTTGAGTCTAGTTAGGAAGTTATGAGAACCACTTTTGAACGACGCTAAAGCATATCTTAAGTTGATTAGGTATACGTCTTCCTCTCCACGAAAGTTAACTATCCATTTTTAATCTAGCCAAGCTAATCAGCCTTCATTAAAAAATAAATAAAAGCCTATGTTAGTTCACTTTTATGCAGACCACGGAGACAACCGATCTCGGAGAATAGTAGGAGGATCCCAGCGAACGTCGAAGTTCAGAATATGATTAGAACTGAAAAAGTAGCAAGTGCAACGTCACGCGCATTGCCTCCACGCATATCGCTTTGTTTTTAAAGATTTTCTTTTGTATTTCGAGTTTTTAATTTTTTTTTTGGTCCCTTTGTTGTTTGCCGTAAATAGCCGTCTTTATGCCCTAAAAAAAAAAAGACACCTCAGTCCCCTTTTCTTTTCTTCTTTTTTTTTTGGTGGTTGTGTCTAAAGCATAAAAAAGGCACGTGACCAGGAGAAGAGAGTGAGCGCGACTCAAACCGCCCAGTCCTCGATCGGCGGTTTTCGAGTTCTGGCTAGTTGGGCTCTCATATGTCACGTACAAATAAAAACCTTGGCGAGCATAAATACGCTGTCAGTGTCCCTTTAAGCCGACAGCGATTCTAACTTGGAAACTGCGTCTTTGAAAAGGCCGACGTTCTGCACGCAGACGGCGTCCGTCTCTCTCGCTCGGACGTGGCTTTCTCCGAAGCGTGAGGCGGGGAGCGTGCATAGCAGGAAGAAGCCTCCGCCTTCCCTCCTAAGCTATTCCAATCGCACACGAGTGACCACGCGAGTAACACTTTCGCTTCCATAGCTTTCCTTCTTTCTTTTTTCTCTTTTGTGCGTGCGTATTTTTCGATCCACTGTTATTGACTTCGCGGGAGAATGATTACGCTGCTTTAAGCCGCGCCGCCGTGGCGTAACTTGGTCGAAGCGCCCCTGCAGCGAAGCACGCCATGTTCCCGCGGCAGCTAATGACTGCCATGCTCCCAAACGCGCCAACGCTGATGTCACAAACCGGAGGGAAGGAAACAAGCGGAAAAGAATGCAGCCAATCTGCTCGCTACCTTGATGAGACTGGTTGTTTGTCAATCAGAGAGTCGGTCGTTCGATTCTTGGGTTTGCCTTTTAGCCGATTATGACGATGCCAAGATGTCGTGGGGAATGACCATCGTTTGCGTAAAACCGGTTTGAGAAAACAGGAATGTAAACATCTTAGATACTTGGGTTCTTGTTTTTATAAGCCAAAATGAAGGCTGGTTTCGTAAGGAGCGCTTTCGCGTGGAGGTGTTTGAAAGACTGCAAAGCAGCGGCATCAAAAAATAACTTCTTTGCCGATCACAAAAAAAAATGAAGTCATAGATTTTTTTAGTTTATACATTCTAAACTGTACTGATGGTAGATATGATCTGTAAATTGAAATGGAACTGTTGTAAAAAGAATGTATCAGTTCAAGAAAGGGAAACATGGGCAAATTTCTAGTTGATTGGTGTCATAAAATTTTTACTACATGAATTATGTCTTTACTTGGGTCTTATTTTCACGCCACTCAGGGAAGGGTCACTGATGATGTGCTATTGAATATAGAGCTCCTTGCTGCTCTCACACAATGCGCATCCATCCGATTTTCGACGTGGACGTTTTTCCCCTTCAAACGCGTGTATAGCTTCCCTCCTCAAACGTCGATCCACTTTGCGTGGGCGTCTGTGAGGCTCCAAACCGGTCACGGCAAAAGCCAGCTGGATCATGAAAGCGAAATCTACGACCATTCTGCTTTGGAGCGCATTTCACAATACCGTTTTTGGATGTGAAGTTGGCGCATATCTGTCGAACTAAATTTCTGCATGTACGAAACTTTGCGCTGAACCCAGCAGTGCAGTCGTTACTGGGTGAGCGACAAGATATATATCTAGTAGTAGAATTACAGGCCTAATGATGTGAGCCTCGAAATTCGGTATGCTTTGAAGGGACTAAAGAAAGGGCAAGGGCGCTGCGCGGAACGGAATATACTACGGATACGCCACCTCAGAGGCGGCAGGGTTGCAGGCCCATGTCAGCTAGGAGGCCAGCACAAGGAAGCAGCCTACCGTGTCGTGATGGCATCGAGGGCTGTGATCTAAGGCCACTCGTGTCACTTGAGGTGAATGACTGCAGTTGCACTAACGTCAAGGAATCGAAACCGGCGCGACAGGAGCATGCGACGTGCAGCGACGATGCGCCAACTGTCCCAATGACCGATGGACATTGTAAAACTAAATGTACATTCGCAACTGGTGATAAAAAAAAAATCTGAAGAATGAGGGGTGATTAAGCTTTTATTTTGTAATTTTCGTTGTTTTTTTTTTTGCTAGATCTGTTTTTGTACGTTATGATCGCCTGATACGCGGGATTAGTTGCCATAATTTCATTCAATCCAATCAAGTTCAGTCCAGTACACAGACTATCATTATTGATACGGTATACGATGTTGAGTATAAGCGACATCTAATATATATCCTCGTCGGTCCACAAGCCCTTTTCACCAACTCTTGCAAGTAACGTCTAAAAATAAAAATAAATAAAAAAAGAATGAAGAAAATCCTGCTGGAGGGGCACACGGAATGTGTTTAAAGCAATGAGGATAAATTCTACACGCTGTTTCTCGGATAGTCGATGCATTAGACGTTCTTGGAAAACTGCTCAGGCACAACGAACGCAAATGAAGAAGACGTGTATGTAGCCTGTTGCTTTCATCTCGCAATGGACCCGCTTCAAGGGCACACTGCGTAAAGGGCTGCAAACTAAATGAACGTAGATATATCTATAAAATTTGATTGCCGAGCAGTTCCGAACTCGCCAAAGACGACCTGATTTTACGGGGCAAGGAGCGCGCAACAGCGTTTGAGACACGCGCGGACGCAACAAACGGGTTCGAAAGTGTGTCTTGTCGCTTGTATCAGTCTGCGGGCACAGAAGAGCCCCGAGGAAACAAAAGAAACGTTGTGTAAAGCTCCAATCAAGGACACACCGTAGGCTGCGTGAGTTTCCTGCGCAGCTTATGGTCGCCACGCACTGTCTGACCTTGAAGGTTTCGGTCACTCGGCAAGACTACTCGTCACCCTCGCCTCGCCCTCAAGCACGTCACGTGGTAGGAATTGTAAACTGATCTGTTTGCGTATCAGCGTCGTACCACGTTCAAGTGCGTTGAAGACGCAGGAAAAAGAAAACCCTTATGGCCTCCCTGCTTCGAGGAACAACCATACGGGCTGATGTACCATGAAGACGTTTCTCGAAATTCCGTTCGGTTGACTTCCCATGCAGCGATGGCGGCTTCAGCTGGCCAGTCATCGAGGTAGGACTGCGTTGTTTCAAGAGGCCGCAGCCACTCAACCTTCACTCTACCTGCATGCGAGCTGGGAGTGCTCGCGAACCCTTGAACTTCGCAGAATAATAAGATAAAAACAAACAAACAGAATGACTGTGGTTTCCAAAAGGTTGGCAATGTCCGTCGCAAGACGGAACGCGGTAAACGAACCGGCTTAACTTGGTTCTTTATTGACCAGCAGGCCAGACTGACGTTCAGCTGCAAGTTAGTTCCACTTGACGTATGCGAACAACGACCAGGACACAAGCGCTGCCGACCCTTGCCGTCAAGAGAACGTGACTCAGTTAGTAAACGTGCGGTAGTTCGTGCAACTCCGTCCGGGCTATTGGGAAAGTACGGCAAACCGACAAAACCAAGGAAAACCACACACAAAAAAAAGCTACGCGACAACGTTAGATATATCGCGTTGGCGACCTGTTCTCGCGCTTGAGTGTCACCAGCTGGTACCACATAAACATGCGTTTGTAAGCATGCGACGAGAGCTACGGCGCCGGCCTGGAATGCGCCTCCGACTGGTCTGTTTACCGTGTCCAAAAAGTGAGTCTCTCAATTTCCGCCTAGTGATGTCATAAAACGTCATGCTGTCGCCAGCCGCGATCCCTGTGGTGTCACACCAGCGGTGGCGGATGATGGCCGACTCCCTCCCGTTCTGCTGGAAGCTCGACAGTGCGCCGAAGCTTTTAAGCAGTCCGGAGTTGGGGACGCCTCGACGGCAGTGACACTCGCGCTCTCTCGTACTTTTTTCTTGTACGTGCAATCACGAGGATCGCTAAATCTGACAGCATGAAACTCCGGCTATCATGACGACATTTTTCGCCACTTCGGGACCACTTTCGGTGCATGTGCGGAATAAAACGCTGAAAACACACCATTCGGAGACGCGTTCCAGGCACCGTATACTATGCGGAGAGCAAGTCGTCTGCTTCTTTTGCAGGGACGTCAGAACGACGCCGCGTTTTGATTGGCTCTGCAAGTTCGTCTGCTTCGGCCGTGGGGATGTCAGAACGCCGAGCTCCCATTGGCTTTGTTGGAAGAACAGTGGGTAGAGCTCAAGGCAGCAGCTTCCTTGAGCTCTACCCAGCATCCTTCAATCAGGACCAATCGGAACTCGGCGTCGTTCTGACGTCACCGCAACCCAGCTGCAAAAGAAGCAGACGAGCTTGCTCTCCGCATAGGGCGCTGCCAAAGAAGCGGCGTCCAGCGTTACTCTTCTATCAAAGTTGGTTATTTCCACAAGTGTTGGCTCTTCGTTCGTTCGCGATCAATCTTCCGCTAACACAGCTCACCTAATAAAAAAAACTGAACAGGACATAGTTGTTCGAAATCTTTTGCTCCCGAATGTCAAATTCTTGAATGAAGCGACGTTCCGGAGGATCGTGATATGAAAACTAATTTCACTTAAATTTAATTTAGCCTCGATTTTACTTCTACACTATATAGCTAAGTAGGCATCAGGAAGGACAGAATATTGCATCAGCATATTACCCAACTTCCTCTGAAACCAGGGAACGGTAAGGACAAAATATTAAATGCCTGGTACAGACACTTTTGTTCACAAATGATTCGATTAACATATATGTATCCCCTTTTAAGTCTGTACGCTCGTAGAACTTTTGGAGGCCAGCAAGAGATATTTCTAACATTCCTGGTGACGTGTAAACAAATAGAGGTATACTTCGTCGGCCCGTCCAAGCTGTGTAGCTTACATTTTCATGAGCTCTATGCTCACTGACATCTCAAGAAACGAAAGGGGAAGATATGTTTTTCGCGTCGTGATTTGTTCATCGGTATTCTTGTCGGCTGATGCCGGGAACTTATCGGCTGCAGAGCGATAATAAAATAGACGGGACTCACCACGCCTTGCGTTTCTTAAGTTGTCGGTCACTATACGAGTAACATTCCGGCGTCCGGGGTCGGAACCATGCACTGCTCGACCTCGCAAGTTGCGAAACCACACAAGCCTACATACGCTCTTTAAATTAACGCTGATGGCTAGCGTTACTGTCCGACGTTGAGCACTGGAACCGTTTATCTAACCCTCCATTCCCGCGCCTACTCTGACTTCTCTGCCCAACATGACACGACCATCCGGACCAGATAACGTTGCTGCTTTCTCACGAGCTTTAGCGCAAGCCTGGACCCGTTTGCTCAGAAGCAGCTAACTCGCGGCTAAAGTTAGCCGCAGTGGACACTAGGAGAGAGGATTTTGAAATCACGTGACTGGCTCGGTAGGGATGCGGGGAAACATGGCGGTGCCCCGGTGAGTGAGCGCCGCTCGCTTTGGAACTAATAGTCGTGGTGTAGCTGCAATATCGGGCGCGTTAGTCAGCAACGAATGGTGCAGAAGGCTTTAGCTTTGACTTACCTCACTTAAATCGCAAAGCATGAGCAATGGCCTCGCCGCATTTTTTAGAAAGTCTTTAGATTCTGGCCATTCCTAAGCCTAAAGGAACGCGATTATTGTCGGCATGGCAACGTCTTTGGTAAGCGAATTGCCTTGACTCAATCGGCGGGGTATTGATAGCACATAAAAGCAGACACCGTCCCAATAGACCTTTTTCTAAATTACCCAAGCATCCAGGAGAACGCTGGAAGTGGAATTCTACGGTCCGCGAGCGCTGGCCTTCCTTTTATAAAAGATTCGAAGTAAATAATCGTAATAAGGGTTTGACGAATGCGCGTGCAAGGCAAAAATTTTTTTAGACTTTTTGCTTTAGAACAATTACTACTGCAGACGCCAGCACGTGCAACGCGTGTAACTACACTCATAGCATGCACCTGCATGGGAAATTTAGAAAAAGGTTTATTGGGACGCTGTCTGCTTTTGTGTGCTATCAATACCCGGCCGACTGAGTCAAGGCAATCCACTTTCCAAAGACGTTGCCATGCCGACAATTATCGCGTTCATTTAGGCTTAGGAATGGCCAGAATCGAAAGACTATCTAAAAAATGCGGCGAGGTCATTGCTCATGCTTTGCGATTTAAGTGAGGTAAAGCAAAGCTAAAGCCTTCTGCACCATTCGTTGCTGACTAACGCGCCCGATATTGCAGCTACAACGACATATTAGTTCCAAAGACGAGCGGCGCTCACTCACCGGGGCACCGCCGTGTTTCCCGCATCCCTACCGAGCCAGTCACGTGATTTCAAAATCCCTCTCCTAGATACTGCGGCTACCTTTAGCCGCGGTTAGCGCTTCGAGCAAACGGGCCCTGGTGTTTACGTTGTCAATATTGCCCCAGCGCCAGATGGGCTAAATGAACTAAAATGTTAAAAGCGCGATCAAAACGAGGACAATAAAGACACGAAGACGACATGACAAGCGCTAACTTTCAACAGATGTTCTTAGAAATCATCGTCCCTTATATACACACACTCATTTGCCCGACTTGCGTCACAATCAATAACCCCTCTTTCAAGCAGCCACTAGAAAAAATCATTTTTTGAAGCAAATAAAGAGAAGGCGCTCTAACGCATTTGTCATCCGTCTTTATTATAAAAAAACGCCTCTGTAGTCTCTCCCTCTGTTTTAACTTTTGATACTTTTAAACTTCTGTTGCATCCAAAAGAGGTTTACAGCCAGCGCATTTTCTACAGTGGACTTAATGAGCACGATTACTACAACAGTCTTATTTTTAATAAACAGGCAATTCTAATAAATAAAAGGGCAGTACTCTGCGATTCATTTTAGTATAAGAAGAATACAAAATAAAACAGATTAATTAAACATGAGGAAGATCCAAGCGATTAGATGTCACCTCGCGGGATCGTCCTTCACTCTCTTGCCTCTACACCCTCTCCCATCGATTTCCCCCCTTTACAGTATGGCGTCTTTCACCCTCCCCTCCTTCACCTATATATGCAAACTTCGGGTCAATAAATGTTGTTGCTAGTTGGAAGTCTTCGTTGTCCGTCCCCCCTTTCTGTGTATCTTCCTCATGTTTAATTACTGTTACCAACACGCTCGTTTTGTACTTAAAACAGATTATCTTCAATCTTTTTGCAGCGGAGCTGTTAAGGGCTAGTTTCCCCAGGATCGTGTCCCCCGCAAAGAAATGTCGACACAAAACTCTGCTTGCCGCCGTCGCCCATAGATGGCGGTAGCTGTCTAAAGTGTTGTGTTTGCCGGATGTCCGCTTGCCGCCGTCGCTCATAGATGGCGCAACCTTTCGAGCCTATTCCACTCTGGCTTGCCGACTTGCGGCCGGCCATTACTTCATTACCACCATAGTACAGCTTCGCTGGTCTTCCTTCTTCACCAAAGTGGAAAGGCTAAATTTTACCCTACACTCTAAAAAAAAGCCCGTGCGTCTACCTTCCCGCACACCACTCGGAGAGCCAATCACCGCAATTTACGGAGGCAGCTCAGCGAATGACGATGCCAAAAAATATGTTAAGACCCCCCCCCCCAAAAAAAAAAAAAAAAATAACAGTGTGAGTTGTGACATTAGGAAATGCAAAACGTCACGCTTGCATTGCTTGACTCAGCTGCGTTTTTGGTCTAAACCTATGTTTCGGCATCGTCATTCGCTGAGCTGCCTCCGCAAGTTGCGGTGATTACTCTCCGCAGTGATTGTGCGCTGAAAGTAGACGCACAGACTTTTTTGGAGAGTGTACGTCTTGGCGAAATAATGTTAACAAAGCACATGGCTTACGGAAAGTGATCGCGCGCCATATTTTGAAGGCTGCAAATGGGAAAGCCTTGCAAGGACGCAAAAGCGAAAGGTGCAGTATTGCGTTACGAAAAACATATCCGTGCCACGTTGTTAAATAATTCTGTTATTAACTCGTACGTTGAAAGTTCTGTATTCGAGGAAAGCAGCGATTTTTGTTATATAGAGACAACTAACAGGAAATAAAGGTTAATTTCATATTTTTTTAACTCTTATCTTTCTTGTTACCTTCCAACTATCATTTCTTATCAAGAATGACGTGAATATTGACATGAACTTGAACAATACTGCCGCCACTGAACTGTCTGATATTATAACAGCCTTCGGATGTACAAATCTGATAGCTCTATCTACTAGGATTTTTTCAGGATGTGCCTCTTTATCGACCTATATGTAAAACAAATATACACGACATCGCGTCATTTCTGTTTTGTGTGTGTGTGTTTTGTAATATTACTAACCATCTTTCTATTTTCTTCTTAACTTTCTTGTCTAAAAAATCAGCAAACAAAATAAATTTTCTTACCGTAAAATAAATAAACAAAATCTCTCTCACCTTTCTGCCTTAAAGGGGTCATAAAACGATATTGGGTTGGAATATTCATGACTTTCGAAAGAAGCGTACTGCTCCTAATATGGTCCAAGTATATTTGCAGAGATTGCCACTGATTCAGAAGCTTAATTCTTGGTCGCGGTGAAATTGCGAGGGAAAAAAGGGGACTATTTCTTTCAGTCTTTCCTTCGCAAAGCTTGATGACGCAATTGTGGGACCCAAACGACCCGCCTGATGACAGTTGAGCGCGGCTCACCTACAGAACACGAGAACTGCGAGAGCACTCGACTTGGGCTCGTAATAATCAATGCCTCGGCGGACACTCGGGTAGTGGCTCGTGTCCAACCACTGCGATGATGAAAATAGCCGAACTCTAACAATGCCCGGAGCTCAGCACCCGTTTTCTACTTTGCCGACCCCAACGTGTGGCTAGGATTAACGTTGGCGGCGTAGGATTAGGCACCAGGCAGCGTGACCGCTTGTTCTGGCTCCGAGCAGAGGGGATGAACGATGCTCATATTTCTCGAATTTGTTTGCCGACTGCCACTGCTTATGAAGAAAAACTAAGGCAAATTTATTCGGTTGTTGCCGTTATGGAGTGATTCTCAGTATCATTTAGCAAAAGTGGAAAAATCATTTCATGGCCCCTCTAATTGGCAGCCCTGACTGGAGCAGCACTTATGAAGAAGCAGGTCCTGATGTGGCATTTAGTTACTTTTCAAAGATCTTTCAAATATCCTATGACAAGGCGTTTCCCTTCGTCCAAAAATAAACAAAGCAGAAAGTTAGGAAGCCATGAATAACGAAATTTCTCTATAAATGAATAAATGAAAAAAAAAACATGTACCGTGATTTTGTCAAAACACGACAGCAGCGCAACTTCTGAGTCGGTTTAAAAAAAATTAAAAGCCGATATAAAGAACATGCGAAACGTGAGTATTGATCAGAATATGTTCAACAATACAAAAAACGAGCCGAGGAAGGCATGGAACGCAGTGAATGATAGAACAAATGGAAATCTTCTTTGTCAGTAGTAGACGAAATAATTACCAATAATAATAAAATCGCAGGGAAAGATCTTGCAAAAAGTATGAATGCACATATTGTTAGTGTGGGTGAATGCAAAAAAGAGGATGACCCGGATGATTTCGCCGTGGACAGAACAACGACTTTGCGTAATTACGTCATGTTTAAACACAGCTACGCCGATTGAAATTAAAATGCTGAATTAAACCTTAAAAAAAGAAAACGCTGCCGCCTGTATTGATGGTTTTGAATTGGTTACAGTCAAACACGTCTCACAAGCACTTAGTCACATTCTGTCATACATTACAAATATTATGCTAGAAACATGAATATTTCCGAACGAGTTAAAAATAACTAGAATTAGCCCAATATTTAAAGGCGACAAAAACATATTTTGTACAATTATCGGCCAAACTTGATTCTGCCCATTTGAAAAAAAAATTGAAAATGTAATTTATATTAAAATTAAAGGGGTCGTTTTGCAAGTATAATATAATAAATGAGCCACAATATAGATTTGAAAAACATAAGTCTACAGAACGAACACTCTCCACATAAAAGACAAAGACGAAATTATCAAGAATAGTGAAGATAAATTTTATAAATTAGATCCGTTTTTAGACTTGTCAAAGACTTTTGACACAATGCAGCACGATATCTCATTGGTTAAACTTCAATATTATGGTATACGTGGCGTTGCATTAAAATTAATTGAAAGTTATACAAAGAATCGATATCAATATGTGCATTCAAATGAAGTAGCCTCTGATAAGCTCGAAGTACGACACGGAGTGCCGCCGTTATAAATTTGTTCTGAACCATCTAAATCACCAGGATGTACGCATAGAATGCATAAGCAACTCCCTCTTTGGTTAAGAAAAGGTATTATATTATTACGTATGTTATTCACAAATATCATACGGTGCATTAGTATGGGGTGCCACAACTATGACGAACTATAATAAAAGAATAGTCCTTCAAAAACAGATACTTTGCGCGCTCGATAAATATCCGGATACGAATACGTGAAAAAAAAAACATAAAGGACGGGGACATGTATTCGGATTCGTATCCTTCCATGTATTCGTATCTAATCACCAATGCGCTGGTTTTCAAATTTTTTTTTCAGGGTAACTTGCCTGATTTGCGTACAAACCCACTGTTTGGAAAAGTAATAAAAAATATATTACTCTAAACTACTTAAGCTGATACAAGGATAGAAGCTATGCCAATACCCAAAGGGTGTTAGCTCAAAACGTGCACTGAGAAACATTATCTGAATAACTCCTTAAAGTCAGAACCAATTACGGCAAGCAACAATTTGAGTATCAAGTTTCTTCCTTGTTAAATGAAATTGAAGACTCAAAGCAGACTTTCAGTGTTCCTTTCAGATTTTCGAGAAAAATATTAGAGAACTCCTAGTGACGAGTAATATCCATTATGAATGAAAATGAAATTTCTAGAAAAAAAGTTATTTGCACGTAACTAGTATTTTTTGCAATCGCGTTGAATCTGGTACAAGTGTTTCTTATTATTTTTTACGGTGCTGCACGTGCATTTGCAGATGTCCTGTTTTGCGCTGTACTGTAAGGGGAGGTAGATGCCTCGTCAAGCTGGAATTACAGCTTTTTTCTCGACCTCCCTTCTCTTGTTTGGAGAAAATAAACTATTAAAACAAACAAGCTGTCTTTATAAAACTGAATACGCAGCTGTGCATCTTTGTGGCAGGGCAAGCCTCCAACAGCACGTCATTCACAGGTGTCCAACTCGGAGACTTTCCTCGTGGAAGCTCAAACGTTCGGATGCCGAAACTTTGTGTTGCGTATGTCAATTTGGCTTGACGTCCATTTCTTGGAACCCCCGCGGCTGTGTATTTCGCAAAAAACATTTATACGTGTTTTCTATCAGCGACCTTTCATTCTTTCTTAACTGCATAGGCGATAACTTAAGGACGGCCCTACGGGAGGAAAGCTGTTGTAAAATATTTAGGTCTAACTTCCCAGTTATGTGCATCGTAAGTGGTAGAACTCAAATGGAACTCATACGTCGAAGGTCGGACCTCGTAACATCAAAACGTCGAGTTATAGCTTATATCGTTAAAGCTTATATAAAGTACAACGTGTTTCGCTTTTTTTGTTTTCTCGTTTCGTTTGGTTGGCGAGATGGTCTCACAAACTGTCAGCGTATTAAAAGCAAGATTAGGCAACAAACGACGAACGATCACAAAACTAGCATCGTTGCGTGTTTGTTTAATCTTCTATCCCAACATCATTATATATATATATATATATATATATATATATATATATATATATATATATATATATATATATATATATATATATATATATATATATATATATATATAATTATTGGTGCTTGAATATTGCCTTTGTGGTTTACTCGACAAAAGCGCATGTACATTAAATAGTTTTAGAAAATGTTTTTTTTTAGCTTCAGGACGTTAGAATTCGCCGAGCACGTGCTCCTGCACATCTTTAGAACTAAGCACAGATTAGAAAATGACTATGGTCATTAACAGCCTAAGAAATGTAGAGCGCTGCTTTCCCATGCTCACGCATCTTGTTTCGTGATTGGTCCTTCGGTGTTCCTATCGACTAATGCTGCAATCTCATTGGCTGCGGTGCGACAGTAGGATGCCCGGTGGATCGCCACGCCCTGCGTAGCTTGAGCTGTCAGTGACAACAGTGCAGCGTCCCCACCCGTAAAAAACGGGGCGACGTTCGAAAAGTTAACTAACTTGTCGATTATGCCTCCACTATACACTCTAAAAAAGCCCGTGAGTCTGCTTTCCCGCACAACACTCGGAGAGCCAATCACCGCAACTTACGGGGCAGCTCAGCGAATGACAATGCCGAAACATATGCTTAAACCAAAAGATGTACTTCTGAGTTGTGACATTAAGCAATGCAAGCGTGACGTTTTGCATTGCTTAATGTCACAACTCAGACTGCGTTGTTTTGGTCTAAGCATATGTTTCGGCATTGTCATTCGCTGAGCTGCCTCCGTAAGTTGCTGTGATTGGCTCTCCGAGTGTTGCGCGTGAAAGTAGACGCGCAAACTTTTTTTAGAGTGTACCAATCGACCCTTTTCAAAAGTCCGCGCCATCACCTTCTTCTTCTTCTTGAGCGTTGTGAATGAATAGGATAGGGGGGGGAGGAAGGAGAGGGCCAATTGTGGATGCACACCTGGCGCGTTTGTCACTGGCTCCGCGCCATCACCTGACCGGCATTGCTTGCTCACATACTCTGAGCATGTATTGGACACGAAGACTGCGTCAATGTTCGGTGAGGACTCGGATCCAATCACGCGCTTCGTGTCCAAGGATGGATGGTTGAATGAATGGATGTTAAAGGCTATAACGGGCGGTAGCTTGCGCCACCTAGCCAAGCGATGGCGAACACCAATGTTGCTCGATGGAGTTTTGGAAAGGGTCTATCGATGGTTCAAGCCAGGCTGTAAATCCCGTGAAAAGCCTATATTACGATTTTTTTCACTCTTATTTGAATACAGTAGGAATTGACTAAGTTTAGGAGGAGTTCAAATATTGTTAAGGACGGACAAGTTAAAGATAAACAAGGAACGTAAGGGCGTGACTGATTGTGCTAACCCTTCCTCAGTCAAGATTCGTTCTTCGGAATTCTTATCTGCTAATGCCACATTCTGATTGGCTGCTGAGCTGACTCGGGACTGCGCTTCTTAACCTGCGTTTCTTAACCTCTCAGTAATTTTTAGAGCGCAGCTCTCAGGCGCCCGTTTCCGGCTTGAGCGGCGTCGCCGTCGCCGTCGGCGTAACCGCCCGAGGTCACGTGACCCCCGAGGTCACGTGACCCCCCGGTCCACGTGGCCCCCAGGTCACGTGACCCCCTGATCACGTGACCCCCGAGGTCACGTGATGATGATGACGATGACGATACGGATGCCGATGACGTCATCAGTGACGTCACTGATGGCGTCATTGGCATCCGCATCGTCATCGTCATCATCACTGATGGCGTCATCGGCATCCGCATCGTCGTCATCATTGATGACGTCACGTGACCCCCTCCCCCCCCGTACCCTTCCCTCCTCCTCCTCAAGAGCTGCGCTCTAATTCGGCGTTACAGGGAGTTGTAAACGGCTTTCACTTTTTTCTTCTAACCTGTGTGCGTGTGTTTTTTTACCTTTATGTGCCGAGACTATATTTCTCTTGACTGAGTACGTTCTTAATTTATACGTAGAGACGACAACTAAGCTGACAATTATTGAGATAACAAAAAATATGTTATGCAGGTTTGGATATGTCACCTATCATTAGAATTATGGTCACCCGGTACTAATCAGGTGTTGTCTTACGAATCGACGCTCGTTGAAAATTTTGAATTGGGGTTATGTTAGGCGTCTTGTGATAGCAACCAACGGGGATTCGAGCCAATTTGTAGACATTGTAACGGACGTTGGCACAGCAGCTCTGTTCCAGGGCCCTTGACGAGAACTTGAATTTGATCTGCGCCAACATTTGTGTCAATGACGCCAGACAAAAAGCCTCCAAGAAGAAGCTTGACTATGTTCGGTGCCCTTGCACGCATTTTGTCACAGTAGAAGGGTATGTACTTTGGCTTGTTGGTGATCCATATTTTGTAACTCCAGTGTCGTATTTTTTTTAACTCCGATCGTGTTTCTTTGTGCCGCCGGTGGGTATCTTCGTTATTCTGATGGCGCATTCTGGGTGCAGTGATAGACGCCAGTGGCAAGATGCCAGAAGGCATGTTCTTCGGCTCGCTGGCGTCCTTCGGAGACCTTGGCGAGTGCCTCCAGACACGTGCCATCAACAAGCGGCTCAACGGCAAGCTGGAGGAGTACTTCAGGGGCCAGTACTGCGCAGTCAACGTGCGCCCCCACTTGCCACCCAAGCCGGCTCACTACAGTCCGAAAACGTTCCTCAAGAACCTCACGGACGAGGTGCCACTCTACAAGGTGCGTGTTTCTGGCCACAAGTGCACATCGACTCATTAAAACCTATAAAAGCACAACGGCGTTCTGGCAAAACACCTCCAACATTGCGTGGGTCTATCGCCTACCTCTTGGAGTGGTGATGGTGGTTATTCTGGGATCTGGGGCACCTCAATTTATCATCTTTTCAGAGTGGTTCCACTCTTTCTGGCACCCGATGCCAACAGCACTCTACCACAGGTAAAATACGAAATATAGCTTGAACCATGATAGCGCCTTCGCACTGATAAAGGCCAAGGGACCAACATGTTGTATCATGTGCCAAATGAAAGAGAGAAGCATAGATCTTACTACAAAGGGACCAGCTATCCCCGCCCAATACATACACAAGTCTAGAGGGAAGAATAGTGTGGAAAATAAATTAAGAATTAAACATAATAGAAGGCGCGTTTTAAGAAAGTGGAAAGTGACGCGGAACTTCATAAAACACGTATACTTCACAGGGAAGTTCACAGACGATTGGGGAGACCGGCCTCCCAAAGATTCTTGAGCAGCTGCAGCTGAACTTATATAAAACGCGCTTGTCTGTTTCGTGTTATGCCTTTTTTTTTTTAGGAATGTAACTGTACACGAACCTCAAGCCTTTTATATTAAGCTTCTACGTGATGCATGACGCGCAGGCTTTCGTGTATAAAGAGCTTGGTCATTTTACTTGTTACTTAGAGAAAGGCTTTTGAACTTGATAGTAGGACACGTATATTTTATAATCTCAGAATGGGAATGTTTATTTAAACTGAAGCTGAAGAACTTCTTGAAAAAACGAGTTAGAGGTGAAATCTACATGTATCCATACTATTTTTATCCCGTGAATTTGAATATCACGTTCATTTTTCCTGAATATGTAACAAAGCGAGAGAAAACACAAAAAAGCTCCGATCAGTCGTAACGTCGTAGATTGATGTTCCGGCCGCCAAGCGCGTGTCGCTCGTGTGGGCAGCGCGTGCAATTGCAAGCTTGCCAGATACGTCCCCCCCCCCTGACACCTAACTGACACCAGTCGTGACGTCTTTTTCTGGCCTTTTTTAGTATAGCAAGAGTGCGCGTGCATAGCTTTGATGGGCGCTGAAGATGCGCGAGCGCGGATATTCCGAAAATTCTTTTTATGCGTAACGCCCCGGGAAGAAGGGGGGGGGGCTTCAGTGGTACTTTTAAAATTATTTTGTGCAGCCTCCGTGCACCAAATTAAAAGGTAATCTCGATATTCGTGATCCTGGAGGCCAAATGAAGATGATTTAGGTGTTTCTACCCCTATACATTAAAGAGCACCGAGGACATTTAAGATTATTTTATACGCGTTAATGACTAAAATAAAAAGTGGTTTGGTAATAACACTCGCGCTTAAAACATGTTAAGTACGCAGTTTGTATTATTAAAATATGTTTTTCTTTATTTTAAAACTTTATTATGACGAATTGTGTAGAGGTACGGATAGTATTGCGGGCTAATCGAACTTTGGGGATTCTACAAAACATGACGGGCTGCAATTCTGCTCTTCCACAAGACTATGCCGTCGTCATGTCCTATTGGTCTACATTAAACGCCCCGCAAAAAAAAAAAAGAAATAGGAAATATTTTTACATATACTACTTGACAGTTTTGTCATTCATCGTTCTGCTTCTGGCAGTATACTACGCCCCATGGGCACTGACAGCCTTGAGCCTCGGTCAGGCTGCTCATACAAAAGACAGAGCCAATCAGAGCTCGGCGTCGTTCTGACGTCACCGCTACTCCTGCGCAAGAAGCCTTGCTCTCCGCATAATCCCGATCTTTTTGTGAACTCGCCCCTTCCGCCCTCCGCAGAACCTGCTGGGAGACGTGTCCATCAGCTACTTCTACTTCACTCCCGTGAGGCTGGGATTCTGCGTGCCTCACACGTGCAGCGTACATGACATGCAACTCCTGGTCAACGCAGGTACGCCCACCAACCCGGTTCCGCTCCCTCACTTCGAGCCTATGCGTCCCGTTGCTTCGAGGGACAGAAAACCCCGTCGGCGATGTTTACCGACTTTGAAGACCTTTCGCGGCGGACTTCAAAGTGTTGATATTTTGATGTTTGACGATATTTGATGTTTATCTCGCTTCAAGTGCAACGCACAGGATACCGGAGGCTCGTGGAAAAAGCTGTCCCAAGTACAGCTTGACAAAACCATAGACCCCCTCATTGGCATTTCTGCAGCACTAAACAATTCGACATACAATAAAATTTCCAGCCTTAACGGAAGAAAACATAAAAAGAAAAAAAGAGCAACAGTGGCCATATACAACCGCGCAAACGAAAGATATAAGGCATAGTCAAGTAAAAAAAAAAGAGGGAAGAGACTGCATATGCACAGCAACGCTCAAAATTTACTAATATTACGTTTTCTTTTCTCTTCTTTTTACGCAAGAAAAGTAGACTGTGGGCTGAAGTAACTACGAGGTGTTTTTAACGTGATATTTATCAGATAGATATTTTCGGCGTTTAATCTATTTAGTAAACTTGGCAGTTTGTTTTTCGGCATATCTTGCAGTAGATTGTTCTATGAGTGTTAACTTTCCAAGGCTCACTATGGCGCATTGTGTAGTCATTAATATTACTCTTCAAGTTAGCTAGTTATTTTAAAAAAACGATAATTTAGTTTGGACCTCTCGTTTAAATGGCTTACAAGGCCGAAAGTCGTGCATTTTCGGGATTGGTAATACATAATATTTTACGAACAATTCATGCACGTATACCTACGTTCATTTCAACGGCGCAAGAATCGAAATAAAAGTACATGTAATTATAAGAATGGTGCTCCCATTTCAGTGGGAGACCTTGCGCAAGTCAACATAACGATTCCATTCTGCGAGACAGCTCATCCAACAGTGTACAGCACATTTCAGATGGTCGCCATGTGAGTATATTTTGTGTTCATTGTCATTTGTGGTTGATATTGCATTTGCTTTTTTTTTAATATAAAAAATATGCATTGTTGGTATGTTGCTTGTATAGTATTTGCGTTCATTTATCGCTAAAAACACCCGTACTAACGCGAAAGCTCCAGGAGTTAGCCAAATCAACAAATATGTACAAATACGGCCTTTCAAACTAAAAAGCTGAATTCCGTATGACTTGGACTGACTTGGTGCATCCCAGGAAGCTCGAAACGTAAAAATATAAAGCTAGACTAAACCTCTTTTTTTTTTTTTAATACGGGTGTTGAAACGCGAGGAAGAGGAATCACAAAAAGGGTTCTACAAAAGTCAGCGACAAAGTACACTTCAGCATACGGTAGTAACAAAGCGACAACTCTGACTCGTTAAGTTTGCTCAATGGCTTTATTACTGTAGTGAATACCGGCGAAGTTTCTTAAGGGGGACACTACCCAGAAAAAAACAATTTCTGCAAAAAAAGTTGAATGTGAAAAATGTATTATCTACATGCCCCAACATCTAAAGAGTATTCCCAGAAAGTTTCATTAGTTTACACTGCCTAATTAATTTTTTATAAATTATTTTCGGTCTACCGATGCTAAAGGAAAGGTAGAGGTTGGAGCACTTTGAACGAATTTTTTTCCGTCCCACTTTTTGACATAAATTTCACTTTAGGAAAACTATCGTTTGTTAATGGGACAAAAATAAAGACTCACTCATTGTTTTTCCTAATTGAAATTGTATGGACAATGCAACTGGGGATTGCTTTTTGACTTTGTGCATGTCTTTTATAAAATATGTTAAGATTTTGTCGACAACATTAAAGGCCAAAAAATACTTGATTTTTCACTGCGATGTTAGCATAAAAAAATTATTTTTCGGAAATTTTGTGTTCACAGTTGCTCTCTCCAGGCATTCTGCTGTAAATCTAGCGAAGAAAAACCATTGCATATTATACTAGTTTTCTAACGATAGTTTTCCTAAACAAAGTCATTGTATTCCTGATAAAAACGACTATAATTTCTTTTACAATTTATGTACGCAAATGAAACTTTGCACTGCACTCTTCCTCGCAACTGCCAGTATATATAGTATACGTAAATTTCATTCATATTCAGCCAAGGGTTCAAAAGTCGAACCTCTTGGGTAGTGTCCCCCTTAAAACTAATATTGGTCAATGTAGTCCATACATTACTAGTCGCGTGAACATAAACACAAGTATATTTATATATAATAAGTCAGAGATCCGTACTTGCGGAGTTGCTATGCTAAGAGTTTATTGTGTGTATTACGACAGTTTGCGGCGAAACTGTCGTAATACATACAATAAACTCTTAGCATAACAACTCCACAAGTACGGATCTCTGACTTATTACATTTTCCCGGTCCATTGTTCTCAAACTACTCTGCCTCACCCATATATATATATATATATATATATATATATATATATATCTTTAAAAAAAATGAAAGCCGTTTACAACTCCCTGTAACTCCGAATTAGAGCGCAGCTCTTGAGGAGGAGGGGAAGGCAAGGGGGGGGGGTGACGTGACCTCGGGGAGGGCAGGGGGGCGGGGGGTCACGTGGCCTGGGGGTCGCGTGACCTGGAGGAGGGAGAATTTTCCCGCTAAATTTAGCGGGAAAATTTTCCGCTAGATTTAGCGGGGAAATTTACCGCATCATGCACCGCGCGGTTACGCCGCCGGCGACGCGACGACGCCGACGCGACGACGCGTCAGCCGGAAACTGGCGCCTAAGAGCTGCGCTCTAAAATACGGGAACCCAACAATTATTTGCGGACTGCAGCGCGCCACCTATTGTACAGCGCCAAACCTTGGTTTCAAGGGTGCAGAAAGGTAGCATAAGGAGCCAAGACAGTGAATGAAAGGCTTGTCAGAAGCTTACAAAGATGACGCTCCCGTGATAAAAAGCGCTGCAGCTCCGGCAGCGCTTTCTTGACTGCCATGGTGAGCTGTCTGACTTCCAATTCTTTTGACGACAACTATTCAAGTTTCTTTTACACTAGACACGCGAGGGACGGGTAAGGGTGGGGATCCTGGGTTCAATCCCCACCCCTGCCCGTTTCTATGTGAATGAGCGCCACAGCGTGATGCACGTCAAAGACCCCCGGCTAGCAGTCGTACTGCACCGGCTAAATTTCTCATCTACCGCGTGGGTCGGGATGGCGATTTGAAGGGATCGCATAAATCGGCTTCTTAACTCATCACGCTGGACTTACTACAGAGGTGCTCGAAGCTGGTGAACACATGAACACATGAAATCTTCAGAGTCAAAAGAAAGAAAATAAAAACTGGTTTTGTCTATGAAAACATTATCGCTAAGCCTTTTATTTCCAAATCACCAAAAATCGTTGTGGGGTATTCTGGCGTTTACTACATTAAAAAATATGTGAAATGAAAATAAAATAAAATTGGCTTAGCTATTCTTCACTTTACTTGGCCCAAATAAGCCCCACAGTAACAGATTATCTTTTTTGGTGTACATACAAAGTATAGGAAAACAGATTTTTTCTTTTGATTTACTCAGGTAAGCGAATCTTTCCATAATTTGAGTGAAAGCTTCCACCAACTTCAGGCACCTCTGCAGTAAATCCTAGCGCGATACATTAAGAACACAATTTATGGCGTCCCTTCAAACGGCCATCGATCCCTTCGACCCACGCGGTGCAGTGGGTAACAACGTAGCCATGTTCTGGCAGACATTGTCACCGGCTCGATAAATCACTAACAACTAATTTGTGTCAGTGCTTGTCCGAACGCAATCTAAAATAGTAGGCGCTCTTTTTCCCGTAAAACTAATTCTTGCAGCGTTTGTTGATACATCATGAAAAAATTAGTTGGCTATCAATAGCATTCATTGGATGGAAATATACGCTAGCCTTAGTTCTTCCTCACCCCCATTTCATCCCTTTCCATTCGTTTATCACCCCTTTTCTTTCGTGTATTACCCTCTTACGCTCATTTATCGACCATTTCCATTCGTTTATGACCCTTTTTCTTATTTTTCTGACTCCTTTTCATTTCTTTTACCCCATTTTTGTACTCTGCGTGTCAGAGTGCGTCGACACTTTTGAATACGGTCATCCATATCAATCGTAGAAAGAACCACATCCATAACACTCGTGGAAGGGACCGCACCCATATCATTCGGGGGGGGGGACCGCATCCATCGTTTTAACTGCACACACACACCACAGCCCACGCACCGCTACTACGGAAACCCAGAGAGAAGAACATCCGGCGACGTCAGAGCGGCAACTGAGCACGCCCACATTCCACCGTGCCGCGGCGCCTCCCGCTCTGACTTCGGGCCAGCTGTGCGACGCTCCTTTGACGAAAACGAAAACGCTCGTTTTGACGAAAACACGGCGGTGTCTGTCAGTTTGTCATCTCCAGGGAGGTAGAGAGAGGAGAGGGTGACGCGTGCTGATGTCAGCGACTCAAAACAATAGGAGCGTCGCACGCGTCACCCTCTCCCTCTCCTTTTCTCTCTCTCACCGGCGCTGACAAACTGACAGACACCGCCGGATTTTCGCCAAAACGAGCGTTCTAATGCTAACGCATTAAAACAAGGCGACCCACGACACAGATTTTATTTCCGTAGCAGCCGGTAGAGGCCTAAAAATGGCCATATGCCTATTTCCTTTTAGCCTGGAGGGGGCGCCTTTTCGTGCATCCTCTATACTCCGTGTCACCAGTTGTGTGCAGTGCATGCGAAGGCAACGCCAGGCGAAGAGAGAAAGGGGTAGCACTAGAAAGGCGAGACGGCAGAGGAGGGTAAAAATGAGCGAGGGGAGAAAGGAGAGCGTTAGCAACGTTAGAGAGGAGAGGAGGTTTCTCTCCTCGCCCCTAGCCTTCCTAGTGCTTGCCCTTTCTCCCCTCGCCTGGCGTTGCCTTCGCCTGTACTGCACGCAACTAGTGACACGGAATATACAGGGCGTTTTCAGATAAGATCGAACAACCATGTCCGGTGACCATTTTTAATTTCGATGAAAAATATATATTTTGCTGGCTTTATGCCCAGAATAATAAAACCAATCCTTGTTTTCGGGAAAAAAATTGTCTTTGCGAAAAAAATTTGTAAGCACCCCCTCAGTCACGTGCGCGTTTTGCGTATCGCGCGATGTTGACATTTCGGGCGGCATCCCCCAAAAAACTGTTCTGGCTACGGGTCTTTAAATATTCACTGACAAATTAGGTATAGGAAGGATTGACAAAAGTATTAATCACCGAGTATTATGGTAGTTATTTTGAGAAAACAAAATCGCAAACATGGCACATTGCGCAATAACGCTCTGGATTAAATAATATTTTTCTCCGTATCTATAAAAGCTAAGGTCTTCAAACTTTGCCAGTGTGTTGCCCTGTATAGGTCACCTTTGCGTAAAATATTGTTTTCCTGGTTAGCGGGAGAAACTTACAAGAATTGCTCACAGAGGGGCATTTAACTAAAAATGCATTATTTTGAAAATCATTTTAAAAAAAAGGCCATCTTTAATTTTCTTCAAACTCTCTGAAATTAACGTTTATAATATGTACTAACAGAGTCTGCAAAAACATGATGCAATATTTGTGTGGCTTTCAAGTTATAAAGCGAGAAACACGGCCAAATTGACGCTAACGCGGTTGCCATAAATGGGGCGTGCACATACCCGTTCTTCACAATTTCATTGTTATTAAAACGTGTCAAAGTGCTACAGGGTGGTCAGGAAAAGACGAATTGACAGCACAGAGGTGGACGGTAGTTTTGAAGGGAAAATTCCTAATAAATTTTCGTACAACCGACCCAAAAATGCCCATGGGCCGGAGCGATCGAGGCGCGCCACCCTGTAACATGCTTCGCGGGGCCTGTTTCAACAGCCGGCGTATGGCGTTTCCGTCAACGCGATGTAAAGGAAGCAGCCGGAGCGACTTTGCAAACAGATCAGCCTTGGCGATAACATGATATAGGAGGTAGGGCGCGGCAGAACCTGAACCTGCGCCGCCTGTGAGCGCCAATAGATCCGCCGCAGTGGAGGGCCGCACGACGCGTAAAAAATAAAAGATACTTAAAAGCAAAAAAAAATCCGATTGCCTGAGATTGTTTGTATTTGGGCATTTTCAGATACGATCGAGCGACCATGTCCGGTCGACATTTTTTTTAATTTTTAGCAAAGGATATTTGTTTTACTTGTTGTGCAAGCGCAAAAACATATTGAAACATTTTTGCTGAAAATAATATTTCTCTTGAGGAAAAACAAAAGTCACAAAGTCGCTGTCTGTATACGCTCTCGTTTTTGCGACTATCGCGAAATCGTCCTTTTGGATATTTATTAAAGAAAAACTGTTGTCGTCTTAGGTTTAATATTTTTTTTTGTACAGAGACTCTACATAAAATAAAAGGAGGTAAACATGTATTATCGATTACGAAGCAATTTAGAGCTTTGTGGATCCGGATCTTAAAAGACCGGAAATTCAAACTGTTTAAATGATTTCAACGCGTCTGTTTTATATTTGCATAAATTGTCATTGAAATTGAAAACGATAACCTTTCTAAAATAAATACACTGATATTTAGACAGGTTACTGATTTTGCAATAATTGGAAAATCAGTTTAAAACGAAGGCCATCGCAATTTTTCTTCTACTTTTCACAAATCAAGGCTCATAATCTGTCCCATCAGGCCCTTCAAAAATAATTCGCAATATGTTTTTTTGTTTTTTTACAGGGTTTTAAATATACAAAATTGACGTAACGGGAGTGGAAAAAGATAGGACGTTACCAATTTCGAAAAAAGCAAGCATGGTGTCGAAAAATCTAGGAAGTCTGTGAAGAGAAAGCACTGTGACAGGAATTCGTGAAAAATTAGAATTCAAACAAAAGATTACAGGTGAGTTTGAAGCGCAAGTCAACAATTTAAATACAAATTTCTCTGATCAGTGAATTTCGGAGCCTACCCTTCGTGGGGAGGCTGGGCTGCTGACGTTTAAATCGTGATAAGAAAGAACACATGTTTAAAGCTGTACAATTGAAACTAGTTTCATTAATCAAGATCCTGTGTGCATATTCGGAGCTTGTCGCGTGAATTCTTTCTGCTGGACGCTGACCTGAGTCGGTCACGGCGCTCTCCTGGCATTCCGAAAAGGAAATTTTTTCTCGGTTTGCCTGCAGCGATCACTGTTCGTTTCTTCTCAGTGGCAGAGCAAGCTCGCGACCTCGATCTGCTTTTCGCAGCCATAGGAGACTTTACTTTAAATATATATATCTTTTCTGTGGCCTCTGTTCTTGCTAAAACACCTGTGGTTGCGAAGTGTCGGACCGCGTACAGTGCCACAAGTGACAGGACTGAATTCCACGCACAACAGAAACAGAGTCCCAGTCCTTTACTTTCATGTCCCTGAACGCTTTGACGTCAGCTTTCGGGAGGTGGATTAGTGTCACGTTCGGCAGTTTAGTGTTCAGTGGGGCAACCATATCCGACGCCGACTTGATCACCTACTTGGTGGGCCGTCGGAGGCTGTACCACGTTGTCTGGTGCTTGACACGACCCCCGATTCAATCACAGGTACTTGTTCACAAAGTGGCTTGTTGCACCATCACTTACGTAGGTCACATGGGCATATCCATATTGGATTTCACGATTCTCCACACCGTTGTCTAATAAATCAAGTTACAGACAATCTCATTCAATCGCAATTATTTTTCCTTCGGAGGCTGTACCACGTTGTCTGGTGCTTGACACGACCCCCGATTCAATCACAGGTACTTGTTCACAAAGTGGCTTGTTGCACCATCACTTACGTAGGTCACATGGGCATATCCATATTGGATTTCACGATTCTCCACACCGTTGTCTAATAAATCAAGTTACAGACAATCTCATTCAATCGCAATTATTTTTCCTTCGGAGGCTGTACCACGTTGTCTGGTGCTTGACACGACCCCCGAT
Organism: Ixodes ricinus; assembly: GCA_037355805.1. Taxonomy (NCBI): domain Eukaryota; kingdom Metazoa; phylum Arthropoda; class Arachnida; order Ixodida; family Ixodidae; genus Ixodes; species Ixodes ricinus. The sequence goes on from JAZHYW010012572.1 coordinate 57,265, forward strand.
TCAATCACAGGTACTTGTTCACAAAGTGGCTTGTTGCACCATCACTTACGTAGGTCACATGGGCATATCCATATTGGATTTCACGATTCTCCACACCGTTGTCTAATAAATCAAGTTACAGACAATCTCATTCAATCGCAATTATTTTTCCTTCGGAGGCTGTACCACGTTGTCTGGTGCTTGACACGACCCCCGATTCAATCACAGGTACTTGTTCACAAAGTGGCTTGTTGCACCATCACTTACGTAGGTCACATGGGCATATCCATATTGATTTCACGATTCTCCACACCGTTGTCTAATAAATCAAGTTACAGACAATCTCATTCAATCGCAATTATTTTTCCTTCGGAGGCTGTACCACGTTGTCTGGTGCTTGACACGACCCCCGATTCAATCACAGGTACTTGTTCACAAAGTGGCTTGTTGCACCATCACTTACGTAGGTCACATGGGCATATCCATATTGGATTTCACGATTCTCCACACCGTTGTCTAATAAATCAAGTTACAGACAATCTCATTCAATCGCAATTATTTTTCCTTCGGAGGCTGTACCACGTTGTCTGGTGCTTGACACGACCCCCGATTCAATCACAGGTACTTGTTCACAAAGTGGCTTGTTGCACCATCACTTACGTAGGTCACATGGGCATATCCATATTGGATTTCACGATTCTCCACACCGTTGTCTAATAAATCAAGTTACAGACAATCTCATTCAATCGCAATTATTTTTCCTTCGGAGGCTGTACCACGTTGTCTGGTGCTTGACACGACCCCGATTCAATCACAGGTACTTGTTCACAAAGTGGCTTGTTGCACCATCACTTACGTAGGTCACATGGGCATATCCATATTGGATTTCACGATTCTCCACACCGTTGTCTAATAAATCAAGTTACAGACAATCTCATTCAATCGCAATTATTTTTCCTTCGAGGCTGTACCACGTTGTCTGGTGCTTGACACGACCCCCGATTCAATCACTAGGTACTTGTTCACAAAGTGGCTTGTTGCACCATCACTTACGTAGGTCACATGGGCATATCCATATTGGATTTCACGATTCTCCACACCGTTGTCTAATAAATCAAGTTACAGACAATCTCATTTCAAGTCGCAATTATTTTTCCTTCGGAGGCTGTACCACGTTGTCTGGTGCTTGACACGACCACCGATTCAATCACAGGTACTTGTTCACAAAGTGGCTTGTTGCACCATCACTTACGTAGGTCACATGGGCATATCCATATTGGATTTCACGATTCTCCACACCGTTGTCTAATAAATCAAGTTACAGACAATCTCATTCAATCGCAATTATTTTTCCTTCGGAGGTTGTACCACGTTGTCTGGTGCTTGACACGACCCCCGATTCAATCACAGGTACTTGTTCACAAAGTGGCTTGTTGCACCATCACTTACTGATAGGTCACATGGGCATATCCATATTGGATTTCACGATTCTCACACCGTTGTCTAATAAATCAAGTTACAGACAATCTCATTCAATCGCTAATTATTTTTCCTTCGGAGGCTGTACCACGTTGTCTGGATGCTTGACACGACCCCTCGATTCAATCACAGGTACTTGTTCACAAAGTGGCTTGTTGCACCATCACTTACGTATGGTCACATGGGCATATCCTATATTGGATTTCACGATCCTCCACACCAGTTGTCTAATAAATCAAGTTACAGACAATCTCATTCAATCGCAATTATTTTTCCTTCGGAGGCTGTACCACGTTGTCTGGTGCTTGACACGACCCCGATTCAATCACAGGTACTTGTTACCACAAACTGGCTTGTTGCACCATCACTTACGTAGGTCACATGGGCATATCCATATTGGATTTCACGATTCTCCACACCGTTGTCTAATAAATCAAGTTACAGACAATCTCATTCAATCGCAATTATTTTTCCTTCGGAGGGTGTACCACGTTGTCTGGTGCTTGACACGACCCCCGATTCAATCACAGGTCACTTGTTCATCCAAAGTGGCTTGTTGCTGCCATCACTTAACGCTAGGTCACATGGGCATATCCATAGTTGGATTTCACGATTCTCTAAACCGTTGTCTAATAAATCAAGTTGCCAGACAATCTCTATTCAATCGCAATTATTTTTCCTTCGAGGGTGTACCACGTTGTCTGGTGCTTGACACGACCCGCGATTCAATCACAGGTACTTGTTCACGAACTGGCTTGTTGCACCATCACTTACGTAGGTCACATGGGCATATCCATATTGGATTTCACGATTCTCCAAACTCGCTGTCCAATAAATCCAAGTTACAGACAATCTCATTCAATCGCAATTATTTTTCCTTCGGAGGCTGTACCACGTTGTCTGGTGCTTGACACGACCCCCGATTCAATCACAGGTACTTGTTCACAAAGTGGCTTGTTGCACCATCACTTACGTAGGTCACATGGGCATATCCATATTGGATTTCACGATTCTCCACACCGTTGTCTAATAAATCAAGTTACAGACAATCTCATTCAATCGCAATTATTTTTCCTTCGGAGGACTGTACCACGTTGTCTGGTGCTTGACACGACCCCCGATTCAATCTAGGTACTTGTTCTACCAAAGTGGCCATGTTGCACCATCTACACGTAAGTCACATGGGCATATCCATATTGGGTTTCACGAATTCTCTCAAACCGTTGTCATCTACGATCAAGTATACCAGACAATCTCATTCAAATCCGGACAATTATTTTTTCCTTCGGAGGCTGTACCACGTTGTCTGGTGCTTGACACGACCCCCGATTCAATCACAGGTACCTGTTCTCAGTGGCTTGTTGCACCATCATACGTAGGTCACATGGGCATATCCGTATTGGTTCCGTTCTCTTGGCCGTTGTCAATAAATCCAGTTACAGACGTCTCATTCAATCGCAATTATTTTCCCTTCGGAGGCTGTACCACGTTGTCTGGTGCTTGACACGACCCCTGATTCAATCACAGGTACTTGTTCACAAAGTGGCTTGTTGCACCATCACTTACGTAGGTCACATGAGCATATCCATATTGGATTTCACGATTCTCTAAACCGTTGTCTAATAAATCAAGTTACAGACAATCTCATTCAATCGCAATTATTTTTCCTTCGGAGGCTATACCACGTTGTCTGGTGCTTGACACGACCCCCGATTCAATCACAGGTACTTGTTCACAAAGGTGGCTTGTTGCACCATCACTTACGTAGGTCACATGGGCATATCCATATTGGATTTCACGATTCTCCAAACCGTTGTCTAATAAATCAAGTTACAGACAATCTCATTCAATCTGCAATTATTTTTCCTTCGGAGGCTGTAACTACGTTGTACTGGTGCTTGACACGACCCCGATTCAATCACAGGTACTTGTTCACCAAAGTGGCTTGTTGCACCATCACTTACGTAGGTCACATGGGCATATCCATATTGGATTTCACGATTCTCCACACCGTTGTCTAATAAATCAAGTTACAGACAATCTCATTCAATCGCAAATTATTTTTTCCTTCGGAGGGTGTACCACGTTGTCCGGTGCTTGACACGACCATCCGATCACAGGTACTTGTTCACAAAGGGTTTACGTACCATCACTTACGTAGGTCACATGTTGCATATCCATATTGGATTTCACGATTCTCTAAACCGTTGTCTAATAACCCATGGGCAATCTCACCCAATCGCATTATTTTTCCTTCGAGGCTGTACAACGTTGTCTGGTGCTTGACACGACCCTGATTCAACTGCAGGTACTTGTTCACAGTGCGCTAAATCAATGTAGAACAAATCTAGTGCCGTCATAATTATTTTTCCTTCGAAGAGGCTGTACCACGTTGTCTGGTTCAAAGCTTGACACGACCCCCGATTCAATCACAGGTACTTGTTCACAAAGTGGCTTGTTGCACCATCACTTACGTAGGTCACATGGGCATATCCATATTGGATTTCACGATTCTCCACACCGTTGTCTAATAAATCAAGTTACAGACAATCTCATTCAATCGCAATTATTTTTCCTTCGGAGGCTGTACCACGTTGTCTGGTGCTTGACACGACCCCCGATTCAATCACAGGTACTTGTTCACAAAGTGGCTTGTTGCACCATCACTTACGTAGGTCACATGGGCATATCCATATTGGATTTCACGATTCTCCACACCGTTGTCTAATAAATCAAGTTACAGACAATCTCATTCAATCGCAATTATTTTTCCTTCGGAGGCTGTACCACGTTGTCTGGTGCTTGACACGACCCCCGATTCAATCACAGGTACTTGTTCACAAAGTGGCTTGTTGCACCATCACTTACGTAGGTCACATGGGCATATCCATATTGGATTTCACGATTCTCCACACCGTTGTCTAATAAATCAAGTTACAGACAATCTCATTCAATCGCAATTATTTTTCCTTCGAGGCTGTACCACGTTGTCTGGTGCTTGACACGACCCCCGATTCAATCACAGGTACTTGTTCACAAAGTGGCTTGTTGCACCATCACTTACGTAGGTCACATGGGCATATCCATATTGGATTTCACGATTCTCCACACCGTTGTCTAATAAATCAAGTTACAGACAATCTCATTCAATCGCAATTATTTTTCCTTCGGAGGCTGTACCACGTTGTCTGGTGCTTGACACGACCCCCGATTCAATCACAGGTACTTGTTCACAAAGTGGCTTGTTGCACCATCACTTACGTAGGTCACATGGGCATATCCATATTGGATTTCACGATTCTCTAAACCGTTGTCTAATAAATCAAGTTACAGACAATCTCATTCAATCGCAATTATTTTTCCTTTTTTTTTAGTATCTTTATTTTCTACGCGTTGTGCGGCCCTCCATGGCGGCGGATCTATTGGCGCTCACAGGCGGCGCAGGTTCAGGTTCTGCCTCGCCCTACTTTTTATATCATGTTACCGCCAAGGTTGTAGGCTGATCTGTTTGCAAAGTCACTCCCGTTGCTTTCTTTACGTCGCGTAGACGGAGACGCTATACGCCGGCTGTTCAAACAGCCACCGCGAAGCATGTTACAGGGTGGCGCACCTCGATCGCTCCGGCCCATGGGCATTTTTGGGTCGGTTGTACGAAAATCAAATAGGAATTTTTTCTTCAAAACTACCGTCCACCTCTGTGCTGTCAATTTGTATTTTCCTGACCACCCTGTAGTATTTTTACACGTTTCAATAACAATGAAATTGTGAAGAATGGGTATGTGCACGCCCCATTTATGGCAACCGCGTTAGCGTCAATTCGGCCATGTTTCTCGCTTTATAACTTGAAAGCCACACAAATATAGCATCATGTTTTTGCAGACTCTCTTAGTACATATTATAAACGTTAATTTCAGAGAGTTTAAGGAAAATTAAAGATGGCCTTTTTTTTAATGATTTTCAAAATAATGCATTTTTAGTTAAAGGCCCCTGTGTGCGCAATTCTTCTAAATTTCTCCCGCTAACCAGGATAACAATATTTCACGCAAAGATGAACTATATACAGGGCAACACACTGGTAAAGTTTGAAGACCTTAGCTTTTACAGAAACGGAGAAAATATTCTTTAATCCAGAACGTTATTGCGCAATGTGCCGCGTTTGCGATTTTGTTTCTCAAAATAACTTCCCTTATACTCGGTGATTAATACTTTTTGTCAATCCTTCCTATACCTATTTTGTCAGTGAATATTTAAAGACCCGTAGCCAGAACAGTTTTTTGGGGGAAGCCGCGCGAAATGTCAACATCGTGCGATACGCGAAACGCGCACGAGACTGAGAGGCTGCTTACACATTTTTTTCGCAAAAACAAGGATTGGTTTTATGCTTCTAAGCATAAAGTCAGCAAAATATAATTTTTTCATGAAAATTCAAAAGTCACCGGACATGGTTGTTCGATCTTATCTGAAAACACCCTACAGCTTTTTGTGGAAAATCTTAAATTTACCCAAACTACAGTCACTGACAGAGTGAGAACGGTAGGGCTTCTCTTTCGAACGGCCGGCTCCCAGGACACGTTCGCCGCCTTCCGCCGTGCTTTGACTGTGCGTGCTCGCCCGAGGCTCAAGAGATGCCGAAGCGTTATCGAAGGCAAGAAGAAGCTCGCGCTGAGGGCGGGACAACTGAGACTCCTCCCCGTCGGTCTCATCCTGTCAGTACCTTATGACATCGCAACCCTACACGATGAAAGTCAACACGAACAAGCCGCGAAGCGAATTACATGGTAACGAAAGAGCCATCATGCTCCGGAGACGATTCTGTAGACCGTTTGACCTCAGGACGGAGCGATCGGAGCCAATCCAATCCGGAGAGGAAGTTCGTCTGCTTCTTGCGCAGGAGTTGTTGTGACGTCAGAGAGACGCCGAGCTCTGATTGGCTCTGATTCGAAGGATAGTGGGTAGACCTCAAGGCAGCAGCTTGCTTTGAGGTGTACCCACTATCCTTCGAATAAGAGCCAATCAGAGCTTGGCGTCTTTCTGACGTCACCCTTGCAGAATAAGCAGACGAACTTGCGCTCCGCATACCGTGTGAGTGTCGTTCCGGAGTGGAGCAGCGCGGCGGGCAGGGCGCGAAGTCACGTGACTCCCTCCTATCGCTCGAGTGGTTGGATGGCTCGTTGCGTCCGTTGCGATTTATAAGCTGAAACCAAGTGTAGAACTGTGTAAATGTGGAACTGTGTAAATGTGACTGACTGAAATCCAAGTCGATATTTTTGAACTCGCATATACTCTAAAAAAGTGGTCAACGCTGATCGACCCCCTTTGGGGGTGTCTAAAGTTGTCCCTGTGGTGCTACTTTTTTTAAAAGAGTCAAATGACTCCAGTGCTCAGTGGAGTCAGTGGACTCTGCCACCACTAAAGTTTGGTGACTATCACCCATTGGCGTCAAGTGACCCCCTTCCTGCCTGGAGTCGGGCGACAACCTTTCACAAGGGTCAGCGGACTCTCTCTGATAGAATCATGTGACTCACGCTTTGCTAAAATCACGCCACTTACACGAGTCTGAGTGGGACGAAAAAAGCTCGAGCCTTGTGTCCCGACGCTTTTCAGTCACGTATGACAACGAACTTTTGCAGATGCATCCTGGCCTTCTTCTTCTGCCTGGTGCTTCTGGGCACTTTCATCGACGTTTCCCCGCGGCTCGTCGAAAGCTGGAGACACGAGAACCCCGAAGCGAGCCTCAAAAAGAAGAATCCCACTAGTGAGAACGTGTGCGCTTCCTATTAGGCGCAAGGCGGAGTCGTTAACCGGCGTCCTTCCCTTCAAGGTCTGATCATGGACATCGTGATGGCGTTCTCTGCCTTCTCCAACGGCAAACGGCTTCTAAGCACCCGCACGGCAATCGGTGTCCTGGAGCCTCTACACGGGATGCGGGTCATCACGATGGCATGGATCATTTTGGGTCACACGTTCTTCTACAAAAGCTACGTGTTAGCCGGTAAGTAAACCCTAACTCCATGCTCACGGCGCCTTCTTGACGCTTGGCAATCATTAAAAGCGCACTGAAGGCTGGGTGTAAGGTAACTCCTGGAAGGTGGGAAAAGTGCGCAAGCATGGCATGCTAAGACATACAGTACAGACTACCCATGCATTATGAAAGCTACTTAAATCTCAAGACCAATAAAAACGCACTAACATGATGGGACATCTACCATCTGCTGTAAAAGCTGTTTTGCCAAAACGTCTAGAATAAATTTTAAAAAAAGATTCCGAGTGTTGTGGTTGTTTTGGTCGTTCCATAAATCTCGGAATAGTGAACATCGTGACTGCACCATGATTGACTCGCACACGGAAGAATGTAAACGCTGTAAGGTCGAGCGCCAAGCGGCGTCTCACTCGTGCAGGACACATCAACTGCCGTGCGGGAGAATGCAGTCACTCTCGCACTCAAAGTGTCTCTTTGTATTCCCTGCATAACGTTTTGTCTTCGGAAAATTATTATAAGCTTAATCTGTCGGTGATGGTTGCATCTGGACAAGTAAAGTATTTTACGATTGTTTTTGTATTTTCTCCGTAGCTCCCCATGCCGAACCATTTGTAGTAGCGAAAACTTTCGCAGTGATACTCGCAGTGGTTCGCTAGAAACCCACCAACTGTTCACTACGCCGCTGGAACCTGAAAATACGTTGAAGGCATGGGTGAAACGCTCGTAATTCTGCCACTATGTAAGCCTTACGACAAACCACAAGAGTGCATGCAAGAAACCTTCTTTCATTTTTATATTATGAGCGATAGAAGAAATAGCTTATATGAAATGCCGGAACTTCTGACTAGCTTAGAACATCCATAGCTACCTAGATATTCTGCATTTTTACCGTGACATAAATTAAATATAAATTCCTTTTCAATTCAGTAGCACTCAAAACATTGGAAGTGATACATATACAATAAGCTATTGCAACCTGTATTCTATAGGTTCTCTTTCTTCGGTAATTTGGAAGTCAAAGCAAAGTGGCGTAAAATGCAAGGGTGGCAGTAGGGCTATTTACTCTTTATATTTTCGTAGTTCTTTCCGAAATTTTATGCTGTCAATGCAATTAGCACTAGACATTGAGGACGTGGCCAGCGCTCGTTCCTTCGCCTTTATACCCTCTGAATAATGTTCTCAGATGGCGCTGTGCACAGCAGTGCACATTCAACTGGTCTTGTCTAATCCTACCCTTACGTCCATAATCTATCAGTCCCTATATATTATCATTTTCGTCACTATCTAGTTATCTTCCAGTGTATATTACTATCGCCATAAAACTGGAGGCATAACACACATCCAATGGTTACGCGTCTGGCACGTTGGCCGTCTCTAAAACAGAATAACGTAGAAACTCTCTACACGGATCATTATAAATGTGCGCTCCCAGAAACCTAAAAGACTCCTTTTCCAGTACCAACTGCGAAAACAATTAACCTGCCTATACGTCGTCCCTTATACAGGGTGAGCGCGTACCGTCTAGAGCGGCTACGCGCCAACTCAACTCTGTGACGTCACGCCCCGAGGTGGCGCTGCTGTCGGCACTGCGCATGCGCAAACACTTTATCTCACGCAGGCCTCCAGCGTCTTAGAAGCACGTTTGCTTCGTACAAATGTACACTTGGAACATGCCTGCAGACGGTTTTTGTCGTCTGACACCGTGATACAAGCAACAAACACGTCTCAGACAGTGTCTGTGCAAACTGTCTTTTGTACGGTGCATTGGCAGTTTACGAACGCGGCTATAGGGAGTGATTGCGCGTTCCCATCGTGCTGTACGGGAAAGAGGACGCAATGCACATAATCACTCTTTCGAGAGTGCAGAGGTCGCCCGTTCGCGTAACAAGTCCGTCGATCGTCGCCACCAATTGAGCGAGTGCGGAAGGTGTGTAAGGGCTCTGAGAGCGCGTAATTGCCTCTCGTCACCTCGATTTTCCCGTATATCGGCATGCACGCGCGTCATCGGGGTCCAACTGTCTAGCGCCGCCAACCGTTGACCTCACGGGCTACTTCCTGCATGTATGGTAGACCCGCTTGGCTCGCTTATCTCCGCGCGGCAAGGTCACCGACTATACTCTCTAATTCCCGTCGCAGGTGGCCTTTTCGAAGCCCTGGAATACGGAAAGTCGATACCGTTCCAAATCGTCCTCAACGTCTTTCCGGCCGTCGAGACCTTCGTCACGATGTCGTAAGTGCTGGTCTTTTATTTTATTTTATTTTTTTATTTTCGCGCGCGACGTTTGCGCGAAAGTTCTCAAGGGTCGCGCTTCTACATATTCTGTGGCTTATTCAGTTGACGCTTCTGGTTTCCGTGATTCGTTCCTCGGCGTTCTAATGGCGCATTCCGGTTGGTTGCGGGGAAGCGCTAATCAGGTGCCTGGGACTTGCAACGCCTTTCTTTAGGCTGCAATGATGGAAGCGGCATTCGACCTTTCCTAGCGGGTTCTGTAGCAGACAAAATATTGGCTTGGAGCGGCCACTGATGCTTTCGAAGCAGATGCCGACCTCTGTCAATACGTCGCCTGGAAAAGAAAAAAAGTGATTGCATCGCTAAATGATTTATCTACAATAATGATTGAGAGTTCATCTTCAATACTGGAGCATAATAATTATGACCTTTAGTGATAAGAATAGATACGGCGAAAAAGGAACGCCGAACCGAACGCAGAAATAAGGCTCAGGTCAGAGTAGGTTTGTTCCATTTACAATGGACATAAAAAAAGTGTTGAAAATTGAACCATAGCGCAACACTTGAGTTCGGGTAACCCTTTCCACTCGGTGGTTTATTTAGCCCGTAAATATGATTTCTGTTAAGCGCCGGAAAAAACACCATATCCGCTCTATCAATAAAAATGCGCTCCCAAGTTTTATGAACCTAACAAACTCGAGACTCTTATATCGTAAACTGGAAAAAACCAACATCAACAAATATTATGAAATCCTACAATTGTTCTTTAAATGTAACACTGCTCTTTAGCTAAGTGAAAGTCATCCGTGACCGACAGCCGCACAGGAACTACCTTGTCTACCGTATTCATTGAAATATAGACTCGTGATTTTCTTCTTTTTTTTCTTTCTCGGCGCAGTTTTTAAATTATAAATCGACCCACAATGAGCAATAAAGAACCTGTAACAATAATTAGCATAATTTCCGTGCGCGTTAAAGGCTGACCTACAAAAAACCATTTTCCGCGAGTAGAAAAACTTCTCGCCACCTTCCCATTTCCCCCTCTCCCACTCGTATCTTGACTACGGGTGCACTTCTTTTGTTGCTATAACCCGGGAGCTTATCCCGGCTCATCCAGCCCCAACAAAATGAGTCCCCCTCCGCCAAGACAGCAGTGGGAGAGGGCAAATCAGAGGAGTGGCGACGATGATTTTCCTACCTTGCAGACAAACTTTTCGTAGGTAGGCTTCTAAACAAAGGCGCTCCCCGCGACAGCCGCTGCTCCTAGCACTCCGGCGTAAAGCGGTGAAGCTCGACGCGCGCGTGCAGGTGAGGGGCTGAAAATGCTCACGCGAGCGGAGAAAGTGCCACGGTACACTGTAGCCACAGCACGGATGCATGTGGCAGACATGATAACCAGTTGATCTCATCAGGAGTACAAGACCCTGGTTTCGTCTTATCACAGTAGCCACCATTCTACTATCTTGCAGTTCTCTCGCGACTTTTAGCTCCTGACATCGCCGACGTCGTCTAGACATTTAGACGATGTCGGGTATCAACCAGCCAGCGCCGTTGATGAGAAATTTCTATATTACCTTTCACCCTAAGTCAAGGCGCAGACGACGCTACGAGCCCATAAGACCAATCAAAGCATCAAAGCGCGGCATCATGAAATTCGCCATCCACCTGTACGTGTTCCTGCTTCGGCTGGTGACCACACGGACATAATCAAACAGCCATAAAACGGAACAATTCTAGGAGAAGAGCCACACTAGAAAAGGGGCGTGGCATTTTTAAATATTTTTTTCTTCTTAGTTGGTGGCCACGGTTAATTGCACTCATAAAACAATTTCTCAGTATGTTTTTATTGTGTTTTTTTTTGTAAAACAAGGATATCGTCCGATGATAAGATGGCACAATTCTGACAAAACACAACCTGTCCATTTTTTCCACATGTCTTTTATCTAGGGGGATCATGTTCTTGTATGGCAGGCTAGGGAAGCTCGAACGTGAAGGTTTCTAACATTCCGTATTTGACATGTCTGCGCTGTTTGTATGCTTTGCGAGATAAGGACAATAAAATATTCCACTTGTCCGCCCCGTGTTGGCTTTATTTTTAGTCGTTGTTTGGATCGTGAATTTACGCACTGGCAAAAAATAAAAGAAAATCTAAAATAACTTAATAAGCAAATAAGTTCATAGCCTGTTTGCAAAGACTTATGCACGTATACTATCGCCTTTGGTCACATACATTCGTGCTGTGTTGTCACTGTTTAATGCTTTATTTTTACGTTTGGCTTTTTCTTTGGCCATAATTTCCGAACCTGATGAGAATTTCTCTTCTGTTACCCTGCCATTTTCGCCGCACACCGTCAAACGTTAAATTGTCAAATGCTTCGTGTGTGTGTGTGTTTTTTTTTGGTTCATTGTTTGCTCGAGATATCAGTGATGAGTGCTAAAAAAGATCACAACCAATTCTTCTTTCTTTTTTTGCGTTTCTTTACAGGGGTATTTTGGTGGCCTACACAGGCCTTCACAAGCTCGAGAAGTGCAAAGGCAGCTTTAATCTGTTCAGCTATTTCCTGCATCGATACCTCAGGTACGTAAGAGAAAAAGAAACTGCGTTTCCAATTTTTAAGCCAGCAGTCTAAGTGCTCCATCATAAAGAAGGCACAGTGTCCGCCGCAGCCATGACGACATAATTATCTGCCGACACGTCTCTAGGATGTTTAAAGCATGTTTGCTTCATATACTTGCTTTGTCTTCAGACAGTGTTTGGGCTTTGGGGCTCGCGAGGCCCGGTTTAAAACATCGGCGACGATTCCTTTCTGGACCGCGCCTGCAGGCTGACGCCGGCGTTCATGCTCGTCTCCCTGCTGATGGTCCTGCTGCCGTTGACCGGAAGCGGGCCCGTCTGGAACGAAACGCTGCAACCGTACGCGCAGAGCTGCGAGAAGAACTGGTGGACGAACCTGCTCTACATCGGGTCCTGGTTCCACAGGGACCACATGGTGAGCGAGAGTGCCGCCATGTTGCTGGGCTGGTGGACCTCCCTGAGTGGGTACAGTTGTGTCGTCTGCTTGAGGGGCCGCCATCTTGCCTCCCCCTCGATATGCGGCCGTTTGTGAGCACGCTTATCGTTCCGCAGAACTCGATCGCTGAATGGACGAAAGGGTGGAGGAATTCGGCTGAAGCCTTTATAGAACGAGAAGTAACTAGAAAAGAACCGGCCACGTGCATGGCTCTTACTGTTGAGGACCGCCCACTGACGGGCGTGTACGACGAAGCATAGCGTGATTCAGCACTACCTAGCACTGGCTATAGATGGGTTCGGGCAACACCACCCAAAATAATCAAAGTCAGTTGAAAGATGTGTCGTCCCGTCCCCTGTCTTTATGTATAAAACTCTTTCTAAAGTTACGTCATTATCAACGCGCTTATTAACAAGTACCTTACTTTACCTGTACGTAACGCCATCATATACGATGGCGCCGTCTCAGCAATTGGTCCCGACGCTGGGCGTCCTTCGACGCGTTGATTGGACACGGCGCCTAGCCGAACGCTGACGCGGCACTCGTGTCCAATCAGCGTCTGCGCTTGATTTCACGGGGATGACGTCAAAATACTGGCGCACGAGTCCTTGGTTATTAGAGCTGGTGCTGGTTCAGGACGCGCTGAACCCTCTTAACCAGGAGGCGCGAGCCGATTTAAACGCCTTTGTATATAGCGGGAACGTCGATTAAAAGCGGCTGGACTTGTATCGAAAAGTAGTAAGTAGTAGTAGTACTAGTAATGAAAATAAAAACAATAATAATAATATTAATGATGATGGTGATCTTTATTCTTCCTGTGCCCACAAACAACTATATAACGGTCTACTGAGTGGTGCACAAAACAAGCGAAATACTATGTATAGAAAACAATATACTGGTCATTAATACAACAAACAAAAAAAGTAGATAACTAAGGATACACACGCATCATCATGCTTACAGGGAAGGAATCCATTTGCGTACATGGCAATTGAAATCACGATGACATAGAAAAATATCAAAGTGAGGTTCACGCACAGAATTAAAAGCCAGTAGGAACCTCGCTAAAGGTGACGCATAGGACATACAAGCGGGCAAGAAAGTTTGTCAGTTCCGGCTGACGTGGGTCGGAACATGGAAATAAATAGACTGGACTAAATAATAATAGTTTGAAATGACTGCGATTTTAGAGTGCGTCTTTTTTTCTTCTATTTCTTTTTAAATCTTAATAAGATTTTAGGCAACCCTCCAAGGAACCCACCAATTCTGTTCAATTTTGTTTCGTTTGATTAGGGACGAGAAACGCCACGAAACAATGCATTGCCATATTTCAACTCTTGGTTTTAAACAAATATTGAACATTCAGAAAAAAATCAGAGCAGCTTGCGAAAGACTTGTTTAGAACCACGTTTTGTCCGTAATCGTATAATTTGTTCGGAAGTTGTGGGATCAAACATTGCAATATATATATATACTGGAAGATGCAAAAACAAATAACATCAAAAGGTTTCTAAATCGTAAATACCTTTTATGCGCATATAAAAGTTTCTCCGTTGACGTTCAAAGTGAACGGGGAACAAACTTCACGATCTAAATTGCTTACTACCGGGTACCATCAATCCAAAAACAGTATGGTGTAAGCACTTCTGAAAACCCGCACGAATCAAAGCGTCATAAACTGCGATTAAATGTCCTAGACTTTCGAGACGCCGTAAACCATCATCCTAAAAAAAAATATTAATAATTTTAAATAACGTTTTTTTTTTGCACGCATAAGCTACGTCTCGTTACGTTTTTGTTCTTATACTCAGTGCTGAAGTTGTAAAGGCAATTTATGGACTACTCCCTTTCCTACTCCGTCATATGCGGATAAGAATGAACTAATCGTGAGGGCGTAAACCAGTCGCTCTTCCGCGTTACCCAATCGCGTGCCTGGTCTTGCTTCAGTGTCTTCCCCACGGATGGTACCTGTCCTGCGACATGCACTACTACATCGTCGCTCCCATCATCTTCATCCTGATGTTCAAGTGAGTACATGGCTGCTGGTCGCAGCCGTACGGCCAAAGTTAAATTACAGTTTAGAGAAGAAGACAATAACTAGAAGAACAAAATAAAACCGCAATCTCTGTAATTTTTTTATTTTTTTAACGAAGAGTTAGTGCGCTAACGAGCTGGTGTTAATTGAACATAATTATACGAAGAATCCCGGGACGGAGGCTGTGCTTGCTTCAGTCTCGTTTATTATTATTTTTGTTGATTGTTGGCATTTTTTCTTTTACAACGTAAGCGTAAACTTTAAAAAAAAAGAGAAAAAAAGGTCCAAGTGTTTACTGGGTGTCCGTGACAACAATCATTTTAATAGTGTATTTCGAAGCTTATACTAAAGTTCCTGAGTCGAATGCATTGAGTATCGCGTCGCTGCTTCACAGAGCGGCAGCAGAGACCAAATTTTTCGGATCAAAACGTTTTCTGAATTTTTCCATTCGCTGATCGCAATCAGCAACAAACTTTACGGCTGTCCGAGTGCTCTGTGTTAAAATAGCCTCTTTAGAGTTTATTAACTTACATTAAACCGTTTGACTATCCGTCAAAACTAGGTATATCAATGCCAGCCTTGGTATCATTCCTTTTTTTATTTATTTATTTATGTAAGGAAACGTTTGGAAAGACAAATTACTCTGCTTGGGGCTATTCTTCGGCAATGATGAATAATATCTCTACTTTAATTACGATCCTAAAATGATTCTTTTGAGAAGGAGCTCGATCAGAACCTTATCTGTAGACATGAATGCTGCGTCCTTTCGGATCACTTGTACAGGAGACCTGCCATCAGCCTCCTGCTGCTGGCCGCACTGGGAGCCCTGTCCATCGGGACTGTGGCTATTCTGACGTATTTGTGGAACTACCCTCCCATCCCCATATTCGTCGACCCGGACCCAGAGTAAGTACGCGTTATCGGTGGAGCGTTTCGGTAACGTTGGCGTTATCTAAGGGTCACGTGGTCGCAGCAAGGGCGCGTCACGCACTAAGGTCTTTCTTTTTTTTTTTATTCATTTGTTTACGTGATAAATTAGCGAAGCGGTCTGGCACTCCCCAACGAAGGACTGAGAGTTAATGGGGATCTTTAGCAAACCGGTGCCGCGTTCCGAGTACTGCCCTAGCGGAGCCTTTGAAGCCTGCTTTTGAGCGCTTGCCCCGCGGCCACGGTATCACCCGGGCTCCGCTAGTGCGGCACGCGGAACGCGGCAGCGGTTCGCTGAAAGTCCCTAATTACGACCACCACCTTTTGACGTGACCGGAAATCTCGTGCGAGCACCTCGGCTAGGATTTGAACCCGCCGACTCGGCTTTAAGAGCGCCATACGCCTGTTCAAACTTCAAACGTGAAGCTCGCTTTTTGCGCAATCGAATATATGGGCGGTTTTATTTGGATTCAGGCAACGAGGTGCAGTCGGATTTTTATTTGGTTTCAAATTTTTATATTTCGTGGCGCATGTTCCAAGAAAAACAATCCTTTTTATTTTAATGTCCTGTCATGTTTCGTTTCTGAGAAAAAAAAATCTTAAAGAAGCGGGAAAGGGAGACGAGGTTTTGACGATTGTCGTGTGTGACGCTTTTGCATCACTCTCAGTCTCAAAGTATTAAAAAAAAAAGCTTCCATACTTTTTATTGTGAGATTTATGCAAGCAGGTAAAACGAAATTCCAGGTACTATTTATTTTTCGTCGCTCCAATCTTTGTGAAAAATCCCCAAACATGCCTCCGCGAACAACTGTGACCAAAACTGCGGATTTTGTTTTGAGTCGACTATGTTTAGTATTACTTTTAAAATAATACCACGTGTAGAATCTTTAATTGCCTCCCACATTATGCAAAGTTCGTGTCTTGATCATGTACGAGCACTTAGAAATAAATTATGGAACGAAGAGAGTTTTTACTTTTTCTTCAATTTCAGCACGCTAATTTTATTTTATTTTTCGTTGCGATTTTTTTTTACATTTGTTTTTTAGCAATTATACATTCCGTTAGAGGTATATGCACTAGTCTCGAGTTTTAAGCCTCTAAATATGCCAAGAAAGGGCAAATGCCGATGGTGGGTTTATGGGTTATGAGGAGGACTCGAGGCTAAACGGTTTTAGCTGTTTATTTTATACTTTAATTTAAGAATCTAAGGGACGTTTAATAAATAATTGTATAAACGACACTGATGTCGTTAGGCGTATAATAACAAGTTTGCAATTCCAAGCGTCTAAACACTCTATAAAATCTCAACTGCCGAAAGCAGGTTTTCAGACAATTTTCGCCGGTGCCATAATTGGAGAGGCCTCAAGCCTAAACCCTATGCACTACATGGTCTATACTATGTTAGAAATGTCAAAGTATAATATTGTCGAACATTAGAGTAAAATACACTTCCTATTGGAAGCGGAGGCATGTTTGGGGATTTTTACCAAGATGAGAGCGACGAAAAATAAATAGTACTTGGAATTTCGTTTTATATGGAAGCTCTCTTTTGAATACTTTGAGGCTGAAAGTGATTCAAAAACGTCACAAACGACAATCGGCAAAACCTCGTCGTCCTTTCCCGCTTCTTTAAGATTTTTTTTCTCAGAAACTAAACATGACAGGACATTAAAATAAAAGGATTGTTTTCTTTGGAACATGCACCACGAAATATGAAGATTGAAAGCAAAATAAAAAATATGACTGCACCTCGTTGCCTGAATCCAAATGAAACCGCCCTATATATATATATATATATATATATATATGTTTTTTTCTAAGAACTGTTATTGACTATCTTGTAGACGGCAACATATCTCTGATTAGTGCTTGCGGATGGAACTTCTTTTTTAATAAGTGTGCGGTTTAGTTTTAGATAATTATTTCGCTAATTACCACTTTACTTTTCTTCCTCTGACACCCGCCACTGTCAAGTAGGTTGTCCCAAAGGAATCTTCTTTTTTTTCATCTTAATGTGTTTTTTTTTGTGTGTGTCTTTTTAAGGAACGAATTATTCTTACTGCCAGAGTAAACACTACTATCATAGGCGTAGACTACGAGGGGGCATCGGGGCTCGTGCCCCCCTGGTAAGATCCGAAAAGAGGGGGGGGAGCAGAGCCCCCCCCCCCGCCCGGGCTACGATCCTTACCGAGACGCTGTTGACGTGCCATGTAACGAGCTTCTAGTAGTGGCATGTTAACAAAATAACGCACACAGCGACGGACAGATGGAGATATACATACGCTGTAAAATGTACCCCTAAAATAAACTACTGATAATTGCCGGTGTTAAAAAAATATGCGCGGAAAAGTACCCCCCCCCCCGGAAAATGGAAAGTCTGCGTCGCTGACTACTATATCAGAAAATTGAGGGCTCTATTGTGTTTTGTTTTATAAACCAAAGTTTCTCGGAGAATATGTTTTGTTACTACCGATTTCAACTTGAAAAGATCCGTTCTTTATTGCTTACTAAGGGGTGTTAAACAATGTGATTGCCAGTTTCTTTCATTGGCAGCCCCATATATCGTACTCCAAACAATCTATCACAAGGAAGTAAAAAAACATTAGACGTGCGTGGAATGTAAGGTATAAACAAAGGACCGTACACCTCATTTAAAGATGACGCAATCTTTTTTTTTTCACGTTCCATCGCAGTCACTTCAATGACTTCATGAGCTTCATCGGGTACCGGCCGTACACTCACCTCACCGCCTTCTGCATCGGCATGGCAACGGGCTACTTCCTCTACAGGCACAAGACGCTCCAGATGAACAGGGTACGTGCATATGGGAACAGTTTCATTCCGTTCCAGGTATCTCTATCCTTATGTATACTTCTGCAACAGCTTTGAGCACGCAAATGCTGATTGCTCCACTGGTATTAGTTATTACAAGTGGCACTTATACCCCTCTTACACGGGCACCCTTAACCGCGGTTAACAGCTATATCAGAAGAAGTGAAGAGCGCGCGTGCACTGCTTCGATGGGCGCTCAAGATGCGCACGTTCGCCCATAGCTTTGACTGCACAGCCGAATCACGTCGTCCGCTAGGATTGTGCGCTAACTGTGGCTTTGCGTAACTGCAGTTACGTGTGCACGTGTAAATAAATATGTAATTAAATATGTAATTGAGCTTATTTCTCTTCCCTTAGCACACATATTCAACCTGTGCCTCATAAACGGCGTGTTTCCCTGTCGAATGCAACTAGCGAAGGTAACCGTTTTATATAAGAAAGGAAACAAAAACGAACTAAGCAATTATCGACCTGTTTCAATTCCTTCTTTTTTTCTAAGGGTTTAGAAACAGTTCTACTACTTCAAATGACAACATTTGCTGATACTCATGACTTAATAAGCTCATCGCAGTTTGGTTTTCGCAAAAAAAGATCCACAGAACTGGCTCTCTTTTCGCGAGAAAAAAGGAAAATCACTCTCGATTTATTCGTCGACTATTTACTTCATTATTTGCAACTGAGAATGTTAGATATGTATGGATTTCGTGGCTATGTATCAAAACTTCAGAGTTCATATGTATCTTCCCGCAGACACTATGTTCACACATATGGCCACTCATCTTAAATTAAACCAATTGAATGGGGGTTTCTCAGGGAAGAATTCTCGGGCATTTTGTTATTTAATATATATTTATATATAAATGACATCGTAAATATTAGTCAATCAACAATTTTTTTTATTCATGCAGACGATGTGAGTTTATTGTTTGATGGCGATGACGCGTCGGAGCTTTTTAGTGACTCGAACGAAACACTAGAAGAGCTTGATAGACGTATAATGCATTAAAAATAAACTCCGTTAAAGGGGCACTGACACCCCAAAGGTCGTATTTTTTAATTCTCTAAAACGACGCAAGTTGTAGTCATAAACACGCAAAAAAAAACCGCATCGCGAAAAAAATTTCTTCGCGCGGGCGCGCTTTTTTATTTTTGGCGTTTAAATCTCCCGCCGCTACCTCCTCCTTCTTTTTGATCGATGACGTCAAAAATCAAGAAAATTTCGAAGCTTTGTAGGCGACATTTCTATAACATTTAATAACGGCAATCGTAAAACATGTTTTTTAACGCAATTGCAGAACGCACTACGGCCCCTCTTTTTGAAATACCCAAAATCGGAGTTCGGTGAGATGTCCCTTCCTAGAATTATGTCCTCCTCAGAAAACTCGGCGGCGCTCGAGCAGATCGGCGAGTCGGCGAAGAAACCGGTTTTTTCCCGCGCCAGCTCCCTTCTATCCCGCCAGCTCGCCTCCTCCTCGCATCGGGTCAGCGGAGGTCCGAGAAAAAGTCGAGTCGCAGGAGACCGCAAAGTTGACTCACTGCACTGGCGGGGACCGCGCGGGAACTTCAAATTCGGCATTTGGAAATTGTTTTTTAATGCGAATAGCATTCTTTGGATACTTCACGCACTTTTCGTCTATGTATCTATCTATCTATCTATCTGGCTATCTAACCTCTTACGCCGCGGGTCGATAAATAAATAAAAAAGACCGGCGCCGGCTGGGATTCGAACCGTTGACCCTTTGATCAGCAGGCAGACGCGCTAACCACAGAGCTATGAAGGCAGTTTTTTTTTTTCTTTATTGCAAGATTTTGACAGTGAACAAAGATTTACAATTCACGATACATTTCACTTGAACATGTACAATAATATATTGACAACGTTAGTGAAGGCGACGATAAAACGTCGCCTGTAAGGTTTGGAGGGGCGGTGAGAATCGTTAAAATTCTCTGATCAACGACAGCTTCAAAAAGGCAGGCAACCACTCCAGTTCCGAACATACTTTCTCGTACACAGCTGCTATCAAGTTTACATTTTCAATGAAATAATACCGTACGGGACGGGCATCCAGATCCGCATGACGAACTGCCATCCTACATCTCCAAATAGCATGCAGGCCCAGTAAAAATACGAGGTCATATGGGAAGGGCGTCCCTTCCACAGACAAGAAACGTATTCCACGAGCCGTGAGCGGTAGGTCTTTTTGAGAGTGCGTTGGAGCACGTCCCAGAACAGGATAGCATCCCAGCAGTCCAGGAACACGTGCTCCACGGTTTCCGGTTTCTTGCACAAAACAGTCCTCGCCCCATGGTACAAACATGCCCTTTTTTGCCAACCATGTCTTTACTGGCAGCGTGTTGGTATGTAGTTTAAAATAAAAGGTTTTCACAGATCCGGGAACTAGCATTCTTTTCACGCGGGAAAGCACATCACGGTCAGTACCGTCGGAGAACAAAGAGCGATACATTGGGACGGGAAACAGGCATTCAACAAGATCTCGCTTCAGACGCTTTCGTGTGATAGAGTTTAAGTACTCTCTTGAAAATCGCACACTAAGAAATTGGTATGCACAAACAACCTCTCTAAGAAAGCCCGTTACTTTGACTTCACATGTGTCACACGTCGAAACAATAAACTCGGGTAGCTCTCCGACCAACCGTACTTGGATGACAGTTCTCAGAAACGGGTCAGCCTGGTCTCGCAAAAAGAAAAACCGCGAAACCAGCTGTCGTATGAACAAATGCGACAAACTAAGTCCACCCGACTTCACGCGGCGAAAAAGGTTATCTCGTCTAGTTCTTTCCCAGGTAGACTTCCATATGTACACGGCCATCACACGGTGCATGCGTTGCAAATGCACACGAGAGCAGTGCAAAACCTGTAACAGGTACCAAATCTTTGCTACAAAAAATAAATTACACACCGTTGCCCGTGCGAAGATAGAAAATTCCTTGCCACCCCAGTTTGCGGCTTTAAGACTCATCTCCTCTGTTTTGTTACGCCAGAGCTCGTTGCTTTCACGGTAATTGTTCAAAGGCACTCCCAAGTATACACCGGGCTCTTTGGACCACTGAATAGATTCAAACACACGCGGAGTGACGTCCCAGTGGCCGTGCCAGATCCCCAAGCATTTCGCCCAGTTCACAGCACAGGCTGTTTGGGCGCAGTATGATCTCGTGAGTTGAACAGCCGCTGAGACGCTCTCTCTATCACTACAGAAAATCGCAACATCATCTGCGTACGCTAATATTTTAACATCACATGCATTTAAAGAAAAACCACGTATGTTCTCACTCTTTTTGACACTTAGGCAGTAGGGCTCAAGAAACATAGCGAACAACAACGGGGAAAGTGGGCACCCTTGCCGAACTGAGGATAACACAGAAATGCGTTTAGTTATTTGTTTGTTAATTACAAGACTAGTCATGCAGTTACTATAGGCCATCTTTACTCCATCAAAAATAATTTTACCCACGCCAACATGGTTTAGAATGCAAAATAGAACATCATGGGACACTCGATCAAAAGCTTTTTCAAGATCGACTTGCAACAGAGCAACTTTCCGGAAATCAGCATCACATAGTTCCAACACACTACGCGCAACATGAATGTTACTCATAATCGTACGTCCTCTGATACCGCAAGTTTGATGTTCTCCCACCACATCTCCAATAACCGATTGCATTCTTCTCGCAAGGATTTTCATTAGAATCTTATAGTCCGTATTAGCTAGTGTAATCGGCCGGTAATTTGCTACATTACGGAGTTTAATAGTGTCTTCACTTTTGGGGATAAGGACTGTGTGGGTAAATAAAAACGAAGGCGGGAAAACTTTGTTTTCATAACATTCGCGATACACTTGTAACAAAATACAAGCTAAATCTTTTTTATACTTTTTATAAAAGGCAGCACCCAAACCATCAGGGCCCGGTGATTTTCCGCCTTGCAAATCATCAATGGCTCTTTCTACTTCGGACACACCTATCGGCTGTTCTAACCATTCTTTTATTTCACTACCTATCTTTGGCAGAAGGGGCAAAAAATTTTCTGTGAAACCTTCTTCTTTTGGGACTTTGTGACTCAGTAAGCTTTCGTAGAATTCAAGAAAGGCCCGCTCAATTATGCTAGAGTCACGCGTCGTGGTACCCTGATAATCAATTTCAGTTATTTCGTTGGCGCGTGCGTATCTCTTTTCTGTGGCTAACGCTCGTTTTGTTGGTGCTTCACCCGCGAGAAACTTTTCTGCCCGGGCACGTATTATCGCACCTCTGTAGTGTTCAGTATCTATGAGCTGTAGCTTACTTTTTATTTTATTAATGTCATCTATAAATAACCCTGGGGATTTACACTCTTCTAGAACAAGCTTCTTTAAAGTTGAGCGCAGCTGCTTTTCCTCTTTTTCTTTCTCGTACTTAAGAGTGGTTGATCTTTCTATGGCGTCCATTTTAACTGCTCGTTTAAATTCTTCCCATTCTCTAGTCATCTCGCTCCCGCAGATGTTCCCTAAATTTTCAATCCTTGTATTTATCTTGTCGTTAAACACCTCGTCGTTAAGGAGCTTGTAGTTCATTTTCCAGTTGTGCCAATTAAATTGGTGTCGGTCTTTTCTTTTTGATCCTAACCCGAAAGTGACGAGGCAGTGGTCGCTAAAGCACACCTGCTCGACACTATAGTGGTCACACAGCGGAACAAGCTCAACTGACACGTATGCTCTGTCTAGCCGTGCATGGCTGCTTCCTTGGAAATGTGTGAACTGCACGCCCTTCGTGCCCGTTCCGCAATGTGCTACGTCCTCCAAGTAATGCTCATTAACCAGTTCATTCCAGACATCGCCACTGCTATCCCTCCGGCGACCATGAGGGGTCCTGTCTTCTGGAGCGCATGTACTGTTAAAGTCCCCCACCACCACAAGCAGTCGTTCGCACTTCAAATATTCCGCTATACTTTCAAAAAAATGGCATCGTTCCGACTCTACGGTCGGTGCGTAGATACAGATTATACGAAACTTTTGATCTGAAAAGCAAACATCACAATACACGACTCTCCCATCTTCACGCGAAGCAACATTCTCAACAATAATACCTAAAGAATTTTTCAAAAAGATGCATACACCTCCCGACCTCCCTACCGCATGGCTTACGCATACATCGTATCGCGACTCAAATTGGCGCACCATCTGCTCGGTCTGCTCCTCGCTCTCAATTTTGGTTTCCTGGACCGCTATCACGTCGAGGTCGTTTTCCAAGAACAACCTTCTGAGCTGGCACTGCCTTCGCCTTGCAGACAGTCCTCTTACGTTCAGGGTAGCTATACGCAGTGCGACCTCGAGCTGTTTCATGGCCTCAAAAAAATTAGGAGCTTATGACCTTGCGCCAACAATCAGACACTTGCCAATCGGGGAGGTAGCGGGTAACCAGCTTACTGTGACAGCCGGTCTTCACGAGCCCTCGAAGGCGAGCGGCTGCGTGTCGTATAGCGTCCTTTTTTCCCGGCGACCTTCCACTGATATTCCAGGCGTCGCAGTGCCTGCTCGCTGGCGGCAGCACTGCTTGCACCCAGGTCCTCTAGTCGCCGCTTCGAAATGATCGCGTCCAGGGGCGTTTTCTCGCTGGGGCTGTTCTCCGGCACCACTTCCTTTTCCTTGAACGTAGCCGTTTTCTCCGCTGCTGCCTCTACTGTAGCTGCATCCGAACCTGCTGAGTGTTCGAAATCCCCCGTGGTGTCCTGGAGCTTCGCGGTCCGCGTCTCGGCTGGCGCTGTGACCACAAAAGGCTCCTTTTCTCCGTCGGGTTTCCCTTCGCATTCCTTGCTAGCGATTACCTTTGAAGTCGCCGACGCTACAGACGCTTGCGTTGAGGGCGCCGCCGCCTGTTCCGCCTCTTGTTCGTCCATCACAAGCTCGTTCGTGTCTTCATCGGCCTGGCGTCCTCCTGCGACACGAGCGTAGGATCGAACGCAGTCTTGGCGTTCGTGACCATATTCACGGCATTCACTACAGCGAGGCGCCCTACAATCACGGCGAATGTGTCCAGACCGCTTGCACCGAAGGCACAGTGGTGCACGTCCTGGAACAACCACGAGAACAGGGCCTCCGGTGATCCGAAGCTGGTGAGGCAGGCTTTCCAGCGTCATGCCTTCTTTCAGTGACAGCCGTGCCACCCGAGTCGACGACTCGACGCCGTCAAACCCGTCGATGTGCCATTTTTCTCGGATTATCTCTCTCACCACGCCGAACCCCTCCAGTGCCCTTTTCAGGGCGTCGTTGGGCACGTCGAAAGGCACCCAGTGAAGCTTGAGTCGGACCTCTCGTCGATCAGGGTCCATCGGCACACACCAACCTCCTTTCACCTTGAACTTGCCAGACATCATCAGTTTCTCCTTGGCAGCCGTCGACTTGAGTCGGACAATCCAAACGTGTCCCATCTGGAACACTCCCATACCGGTCACGTCGCTCAGGACGCCAAGTTGCCGCAAAGGTTCCTTGAAATCTTCAATGCGGTACGGCCGCACTCCGATGTCAGCGTGCAGAAATGCCGTGCATTTCGAAGAGTCATTCGCCGGTAGCGTCGGCAGGATAAACCGGTAATCAGCAGGAAGATCCAAAGCCCTATCACCGCGCCCAAGCAGGGACGCTTGTTCAGCTCCGGCGGAGCTCATGATTCCGCGTGCGCTTTCGACGGCGTTCGAAATTGGAATCAGCTATGAAGGCAGTCATTCAACGCACTCTAAACACTTGTTTATATCTTTCAGCGCCATCAGCGGGGCGCGTTCCATGCACGAGGGCTCATTCCGCTCTCGTGAGGCTGAGCACTGCCACTAGCTCACCCTCTCCCGCGCTCGGGAGAGGGTGATGTAGCGGCCGTGCTCAGCCTCACGAGAGCGGAATGAGCCCTCGTGCATGGAACGCGCGCGCACCGGTAGCTGTGACAGCGCTGTAAAGCGCGTCCTATGGTAAAGATATAAACAACCGTTTAGAGTACCGTTGGTTGAGACTAGCTGAGACGCCAGAAAGTCTGGTCGGTACCATTTTGAGTGTTTGTGCGTATGGCGCGTGCTTTGCTCGCCTTCCTAAGTGACACAAACGCACGTGCTGGGCTGCGGAGATCGTGCGCAGGGCTGTGAAAGTGTCAACAAATTTAGAATCGCCTCAAGAGTGGGCTGGCGTATCTAGAGTGTGCCGGCCACCTGACGAACGCGCATAACTCCGCACCGTTTGATGCTATTCGCATTAACGTAGATAATCATTCCCAAAGGATGGGTTCTGCTGATTTTAATTCACAAATACTGAATTCCCAAGTTTCAATTTTTGAGGGTAATGTCCCGGCACCGTTTTCAATCGTTTCGGATAATAAAAGAAAAATATGATTTTGAGGTGTCAGTACTGCCCCTTTAAGACAAAGGCAGTTATATTCCGACCTAAGAATAAACATATCACTATTACCAAGCACATTTTTATAAATTCTTCTCAAGTTGAAATTGTTCCCACGTTTTAAACTTTGGGCGTTATTTTTCAAGGAAACATGTCATGGGACGACCATATTCATCATATCCTATCGAAATTATCTAGCATCGTCGGTATTCAATATCGACATAAACACATCTTACCACTTAGAACAAAGTTAATATTATATAGTTCATTATTTTGTTTCGCATTTAAATTATCGTCAAATTATATGGGGCACTATTACTTCTACCAACATCCAAAGAATCTTTATGTTACAAAAAAATATATTAGGAATAATCTCTAATGCGTCACTAGAACATCCGATTGGTGATCTTTTCAGTCAGCTTGGAATGATGAAAATTTACGCCAACATCACCTTAAAAAACTTAGCAAAGTGAACGCATAAAATATATAGATATCCAACACGAATTAAAGAACCTTGTGAAATGCCCTTTTTTATAACAAATTACGGCCACAAAGGTACAAAATACACTTCGCCGACTGCTCTTAACCAGCTTGGTAGGCAGGTTATTGAACGTTGCAATATATCGTGAGCATCTTACGGGGCATGTTTATTTCAAATGTTTATTTCAAACCGAAATTTTCCGCGATAAGCGCTAAATTCTGTTGGGTTGATGTTTCCTTTTCGCGTTTATTTCAGTGAGGTTCCAGCTTTCTGCATACGTTTTCCCTGTTAGTGTAAATTGCATCAATATGAGCTACTTCTCTTGCACAGCGTTAGTTCTCTTTGTGTAACTTGTTTTTCATTTATGTGTTGCACATGTCATCTTTGAGTTCCGTAGAACTTATTTTGGTGCTGCATCACGACTGCTGGTTTAGGTGGCTCGGGGCTCGTCAAGATGTTTTTCATCAGCTTTTTTTTTCTTTTATCTTGTCCCCTATTGTTTTTGTTGGAAAAAATAAAGGTACTATTATTATTAATATTGTTAGATCCCCAGGTGGTCGAAATTAAACATTAGTCCTTCGCTGGGGCGCGCCAGATACCCTCTGTTGGCTTAGCACCGTAAAACCCCTAAATCTGATTTCACCAACTGAGTGCTATTCGGGCACACACTGACATGGCAAGAGTTGACCTGGCATTTCACACAAATACTCTGGATATCCCCGCGCAACGAGCCTTCCGTTGAGATGCTCTCTTTGTGATTGTAGGTGACACGGCTGCTGGGATGGCTTGCCGCCTGCCTGGTCAACATGGCCGTGGTGTTCGGCGTGTACAACTGGAACGCGTACGAGGGCCCCGTCAACGGCGGTGGCCGTCGTATACGCGGCATTCAGCCGAACCGCATGGGCCGTGGGCATCGCATGGATCGTGGTCGCTTGCGCCACGGGCAACGGAGGCAAGGAAACTGAATCGGCTCTCGAGTCCGACTGCTACGGCAGGGCGCTCGCGCTCCGCATGCGCGATCCGGAAAGATGTTTTCGCATACTTGTGAACAGGAATCTTGAATGGCCCCTTGAATTATTCTTTATTTAGGCTTCGATAACTCGGACAGAACTGTGCTGCTATAAGCTCGGGTCAACATCAGACTTCCGCCGTAAACACTACAATTGTTAGGGACACTAGGAGGATTTTTATTTGTTTTAACAGCTTGGCAAAATTATAAATATTATGAAAAATATTTTCCGCAAGAAAAGATTGAAAAAAAAATCATCTACAGCGCTAGACTTGTTCAGAGTTTTCAAACGCGCGCGCCAAAAGACACCACGGCAAGCCAAGGTGTGGTGAAGGCACGTAGCCAGGATTTTGTTTCGGGGCCCGCCCATGACAAAATGCTGTATGAGGGGAGGGGGAGAGGAGGCCCCAGCAAATGGAAGGTTTCGGGGGGGGGGGGGGGGCATGGGCCTCCCCTGGATACGTGCCTGATGTGTTGTAAGAAGGAATTAGGGGAAAGTGAGAGCGCTTACACGCTCCCACTTTCCCCCTTACTTTTTCTTACAACGCACACACACACACAATACCCCACTTTTTGTCCCGTGCATTTAAAAGGTGTAAACTAAAACAAACCCAGCGCTGTAAATAATTTAAAAAAAAATTGCTTTGTAATATTTGCATTTTTTTTAGTTTGTTTAAAACATTTTGTTTTCCTTTTCAGTGTCTTTTAATTTAGTCCATGACTACACCCTTGGCACCCTGCATTTATTGATATCAGGGTAGCTCCAGCCAGTGGCGTGGTACGGGGGGGGGTTTGGGCTTCGGGCGGGTACCAGGCGCATCCCAGTCACGTAGGGGGGGGGGGGGTGCCAGCTCTTGCGGCACCCGGCACCCACCCCCGCTTTTCTCGGGGACAAGTGAATTAGAGTGAATGGGAGGTGGGAGGGGGTGTCGGATGGCCTAGCTACACTACTGCTTCAAGCATACCCGTTTGGAACCCCTTTAGTAGGCATTGTTATAGCAATTGCATGGCGTAATTAATGGCTAAATACTCTACTATGAGATACCTCGAAAAATTACGTCTCCCTTGAAATAGTGGAGAGAGAGGCAATATTTTGTAGCATTATTAATTGCCGAGTGGTCCCTGGTGTAATAAGTGCCTTTCAGTTTTTGGATTAAGTACAGACTAAGAAGTTTTACACCCCTACAGGTGTGAAAAGAATGTTCCAGAGAACCATACACCCTCCCAGCACTTTTATTCCTGTTAATATATAGTTGTTAATTAAAAAAATGAGGTGATGACGTATATGAAACACCATTTATTTTTGAAGGGTGTGAAACGGGCGTGGAACAGGGTGTGCTATATAAGGTGGTGGAGCAGTCAACCATGGTCCTGAAACCGCTCTCGTGCGTGATTCATTGTGTCTGTACTTGCTGTTTTTGTGGATGTAAGAACTGCATGTGATGCGTGTTGCTTGTAGACTTGTTCAGTGATTTCCCTACACACCCCCTCTTGTTTTTCTGAAAGCACCCCCTTAATTCGCAACGACTCCTCTATTCTCAATGCCCCCCTCCCCCCCACAAAAAGACAGAAAAACATTCTGAAAGACTATTCAGATTCCTCTTTC
Organism: Ixodes ricinus; assembly: GCA_037355805.1. Taxonomy (NCBI): domain Eukaryota; kingdom Metazoa; phylum Arthropoda; class Arachnida; order Ixodida; family Ixodidae; genus Ixodes; species Ixodes ricinus. The sequence goes on from JAZHYW010012572.1 coordinate 86,201, forward strand.
TTCCCCCCCCCCCCCCCTCCCCTCCTTAATTTTAATTTCTGGGGAAACCCCTGGATTGTTGCTCGTGAAACATACCTATAGGGTGCTGCTAAGATTGCAGTTCCCTATTTTTAGGCATTCCACTGGCACCTTAAGGGTGTTACTGTAACACTCTTGGGGTGTTAGCACTGGGACAAGGTGGTTTATACCATTAAGGATATAATATTGTTCAGTGTCACACATATGTCTCGTGCATTTGGGGTTGTTTCTGCGTATATAAAAATATTGCATATATCTGGTGCATGTACTTCAGTAAGTGCGCTTGTAAGCAATGCAGCCCAATGAAGTCACAAAATATGTCTAGGGTGCTGCTACTTAAAAAAGCCAAAGGGGGCTCTAGCAACGTTCCAAGGGTGTTAACCCTGGGAGGAAATAAAAAGCACGCCTAAGAATAAAATGTGTAGTATGGAAATTTGGCAAATTCATTGATTTACGTCCCCGTCCCAGAGAAGAACCGAGGATTGATTGAGCGAGAACACCTACAGGTACCGCTTGGATCTAAATTTTTGCACGCAGAAACGGGAACCTCTACAGACCATCTTATCCTCACTAAACCAAAATATGTGTGCCCGTGTGTCAGAGAAAGAGAGAGACGGGGGGGGGGGGGGGGGGGGGGGGTATGCTCAGTCCAGATTTGGTGTTCCACCGTGCACACACCTGTACTTGCTATTCACATTCAACAACAAAAAACTCGCCACAGCAGGTTTGCTGACGCTTCCGACGCTTGTGCACAGGGTTCATCAACAAGGTGCTTTCCTGGAAGGCCTTTGTGCCTCTGAGCCGACTGACGTTCCTGGTGTATCTGGTGCACCCACTGCTTATCCTCTGGCACACTGCCTACTTGAAGAAACCTTTCTACACCACGCAGTTCTTTACGGTAAGTGGCTAAAATAATCTGACTGATACAACTTGAAGGCACGCGCAAATGCCAAAAGGAAACGGTCACACTCGCAGTGTCACAGCAGTGCAAAGCAGCATTCTTTTTTCTTATGACTTACCGTATTTTCTGGACTATATATAGTCCACGGAACTATACATGTTTAAAAATAGAAAAATCACCCGATGCGGACTGTCTATATGTGCGGACTATGCAATGATTTTTTTCTAAATCGTTCACTGTGACAAGTCCTGAAGGATTTTATGAGTAACTGGACTATATGTTGATTTATGTACGATAAAACTTCTTTGCGAGCCAATACAGTAGGCATTTCTCAAGGTGTGCTGTGTATTATACTTTTTCACGTTCGGACTAAGCACTAGATCACGGACTATGCCAAGGTGCGGGTTATGTACCGGGTGCGGACTATCTTAAGCAAACACTTTTATTTTTGACCCCAAACTTGCCCCTGCGGACTATGCAGTCGCGGACTATAGTCAGAAAATACGGTACTATACTTAGTAGTTTCAGAGGCACAGTTGACACTATGTGTTGATGGGACCAATCAGTCAAAGCGGCACCATCATGCTGTTCCTCGTGTTTATGTACGTGTTCCATAGCTGCACCAATCATACACAGAAAGTTCAGTGACTTGCACTTTTGACACCGTTTGTCTGGTCCCATCAGGTATAAGCAATTCTGGTAAAGAAAGGTAGTGTCGCAACAGTATAACTCCATCCACACACAAACAAACAAAAACACGGTAACATCAGGTATTTACTATGCCGTTTCACCTTATGTTGTACCGCAGCGAGGCTAGAAGCGCGAGCTCATAGCGCTTGGCAGCCGCTCTTAAGAATCACGAGAGCTTGTGCCGCTGGAGATGTGCCCCAGAGCAAGGAGCTCGCTCTTGTAGCCTTTCCTGCGGTACATCACATAGGTGAAACAGAGTATAGTGATAAGCAGAACTTTTGGCGAATCGAGAGTTACGGCGCCGAGTCTTGGGATTCAGCAAAGCCGAGCCGTACAAGAATCGGCAAAAATACATTGTTATTAAACTTGCGTTGATATTTTGTTTTTTTGTTTTTCTGGCGAAAAAAAAGGTTTTATGTTGTATTTTTCTTAACATAAATGCAACATGTAATGCCTATTGGCACAGTTTATTACTAAATAAGGTGGTATTCTACAAGATAATTGCGTCAGTGTTGTTTTCTGTGTTTACTGGCAATCCTAGTGACTTCTTGCACAAGTGGCGTCAATACGAGTTCGGTAGTAGCAACGTTGGGTCAGCGAACGCTGTCACGAATCACGCTACGAGGGTTTCGGTTTTGAGGCCTCATCAGCGCCAGCCTGCAAGTGTGTCGTGTAAATACAAAAGCAATAACACTGCGTTTTTACTTTCTCTGGGAGTCACCGTTTCGTGTGCGAAAATGAATGAAACGGTTGCTGAGCCTTCACCAGAAAAGATAACAATATGCATATTTTCGATGAGTCACTTGACATCAGCTTTGCATGAAAGTGTGCGTCCCATATTCGCAACGTCTCGTTTTTAACCTTTTAAGGGATGCTACAACAAAATTTACGGCGCTCATTTTTTGGTCTATATGTGTTCAAAAGAGCAGTATCACATGGAACATACCAATATCTTGTTAAAAAGTCTCGAAAAGGAATTTTAAAACGAATTAAACGATTAGCAAAGAGCACCTGGTGGATGTCGCTAACGCCTCGTTTGTAATGCTCGTCTAGAAACCTTGACAGCTAGTGACGGAGGTCGTCTCGCCTCCGGCCACGACGAGAGAAGGGGGGAAGGAGGAACTCCCCTCTTCCCGAGAATCCCTTTTGTGTGTCGCAGAAGTCGCTATTGTCCCCCTACAAGATTATAGAAGATTAACCCGTCACTCAAAATTCGTACAAAAGCAGCCGCTTCGGTGGCTGGAACGACTAGGCCATCCTCTCGACGTCAGCCTCGCCGTAGCTTTGCTCGTCTTGAGACGACCTACGTCACGATTGCGTTGGATGTCACGTGCTCTAAGCTGGGCCTTCTCCGAGCGCTTGCCAGAGTGGGCCGTTTATAACGAAAAATACAGCCACTAGGATCAAAATACAAACGTGCGATTGTCATTTACGGATATTGTGGATCATATTCAACCTATTTTTGAACACGACGGGAATATTTCAAATTTCGTTGAAGTATCCCTTTAAAATGCCGGTTTCTGATGTTAGGACACACACGGACGTTTAGAAAGATGGCAAGATTTTGGAATGTCAGATGTGCAACGTCGAGCACAATAGTTCTGTGTTTAGTTTTATGTAGATTCATGAAAACCGCAGAAATAAAGCTAATGAAAAAGCATTATTATTTTGTTTTGTCACAAACTTCTTGTGAGCTGAAAACAGGATTGTTATAATTGCGAGGAGTGCTTTAAAGTAATTGCGAGTCAATGCTTCAACTACCTCGTTGCATCACTAAAAAGGTCAAATGAAAATTGCGTCATCCAGAATGTACCACATCATCTGTCACTTGCGCAGTGGACTGCGTAAATTACTGATCGATCTTCTGTTCTTGAAGCAGAAAATATTGAAGAGAACCACACTCGCCAAAGCTCACAAACGCACAGTTACCGTGTTGCTCTACTCCCACACCTTGCCGTAACCGCCGGTTGTTCTACAGTGTACGATGGTAACTTCACGACCGCACGGCGTCCATTTGCAATTCATGGCCCGTTCTCGCGCGTGCGGAGACATTTGCCAAACTTTTGCCGAACTTTCCTTCAAAAGTTTGGCATATGCTGAACTTTGCCGGAATCTGCAGTTCGGCAGATTCGGTCCATCACTAGTATTTACGCTGGTGTGTCTCCTGTAAGAACGCCTGTGCAATCGTTAGACTTTCTCATTGAGGCACGCAGGATAGCGTCTCAGAGCCATTGATAACTTTACAGAAAGCAGGTCTAAAGGCACCGTAATACTTGAATGGTGATTTTCAGATGAAATTAGACTTTCCACTGTCAACATTATAACATATAATGTTTTAGGGATTGCTGTCCGACGAACTTGTTGGCTGAAATAAGGAGTTTCCTAGATTGCAGCAGTATGATCCATAAATTCTTACGTGTGCTTAAGCCACGAGTCAATGGGACATCCATGCTTTGGATGAAGCATGGCAAACAGTTAAAAGAGTAGCTCTGCATGCGGCATACAAAATATGGATGTCCCGGTCACGCGGAACATAATGTACGATACTGCAAGCAAACGCTCCTGTGTGAATGGCTTCCTGCTGCGACTGCACAAACTGAGGGGGGCATTCTTTGTCTCAATGCAGGGCTACCTCTTCCTTGGCCATTTCTTCTCTGCCTACTGCCTGTCCTTCTCACTGAGTCTCACATTTGAGTCCCCCTTCATCCTCTTGGAAAGGATGATCTCTGGCCAGTCTGCACGACACAAAAAAGCTGACCCCGACAACAATTGCAAGATGCCGAGTGAACCAAGTAATGGATTGTCAACGTTAGACTTCTCAAAGGCCCGTGACACTGCAGCAAAGACGAGAGAAAACAGTGAAAACGGATGCAGTGTTTAAAGTTCGGCCTTTGGTTGCAGTGCTTGTATGAATCCCAGGGAAGTTGTCTGAAAGTGCCTCAAACATTGCTGGGGTTTTTGGTTTTTTTTTTCCGTTTTCCTAATTCCATTTTTTCTGCAACAGACAGGTCTGAAAGCAGCGAGTCAACCCCATTTTAATAATGGTGTTGCTGTAACGGAAAAGAAACTTTCATAGCTACCCACTGTGAAAGCAGTTCTTACTCTTTTTTGTTTAAGTATGAAGTCTGCATGATGTGTAAATGAGAGGAAACAATGATACTCAAACATCACTGACAAGTTGCATTAAACATTCATTCAATGGGGATGTGAGCGAGAGCCAAGCATTACAATCTCGATGCAGGATCTAGAAAATAGCATAGTATATTCAACAGGTCATTTTCATATAACATAATAGACCAATCTCATCTCACTAGCCAGTTTGACTACCACCACCGCTGCCGCAATGCATTGAGGGAACTTTCTGCATGTGCAACAACCTCGCTGGAGTTCTGTGCGTGTAGAGCACAAGGTGGCACGTGTCCTCTCGTGCACTGCAGTCCGCCTCCCGTGAACTAAAGCTATGGCAGCGTAATGGATGCACAGAACGCTTAGTGAGATCGGTATATTGCAAAGGTTCACTGTAAGAGACAATTTTTAATGGTAAATTTTTAGCTGTGGCACCCCCTCGTGTTCAACTACCTTTGCTAAGTAAACATAAAATACCACAAGCAGCAGATGCCTTTTTCAAGCAGATAACGAAAAATTACTACCACATGTATCTCTATGTAATGGAACAATTTACTTTTATTACGAGTGTCAAAAAAAAAAAAAGTTCCACACAAGAAAAAAAGACTTTCAGCTTTCACGTTCCCTTTTGTATAATAATTCACTCACCATTCATGCAATAAAGTATTATTTTGAAACAAGTGCCAAATGTTTGTTTTTGTGAACCCTTTTTTATTCCGCTAGAATACAGCAATGCTTAATGAAATAAAAATACAACACAGTGCTTTTGACAAGGGGCAGACAGGAGAAGGGCAATAGCAATACACCCAAACTTCTGAAATGAAGTGCACAGGTGAAACAGTTAGACAAAGCATCATCCCACACCTGTTGATGTGTGACAAAACAGACATCCCCTAGTTAAAAGCCACTATAGCCCCGTCTGGTAACCACCCCCACCACCCCTCGAGCTGCCCCAACCGCCGGATCCATAACCACTGTTGGAGCCACCCCTCCAGCTGTTGTCGCCGCCGTAGCCACCACGGCCGTAGCCACCGCCACCGCGGCCAAAGCCACCTCCGCGACTGTTTCCGCTGCCATAGCCGCCACCCCGCGTCCGTTGCCGTAGCCGCCACCCCCATAGCCTCCGCCACCACCCCCATAGCCTCCGCCTCCACCACCATAGCCTCCGCTGGCACCCCTGAAGCCACCCCTGAAACCGCCTCTGAAGTCGCCTCTGCCTTCGCCGCCGAAGCCGCCCCTGGAGCCGCCCCGAAAGCCGCCTCTGAAGCCGCCCCGGTCGCCGAAGCTGCCTCCCACGTTGCTCAGGCGGGGCATCTTCCTTGCGGGAGGACCGTTCCCACTGTATGAAGAACGGCTTTCAATTAGTTTTTATGTAGAGCAGGCCCAAACTGCTCGACTGAGCATTCATATCTTTAAGCCACGAGGTGGCAACTGGCACTTGAGCAAAGTTCAGATTCATAAGACGCCCGACAAACAGAACTTTCCCAGCAGTGCAGCAGCACCATGCCGAGCATGATGAGAAGAACTTATGAAGCTACACATTAGGTTGAAGATTGGCCCAAGAGGGACATCACTACAGTAGCCCTCCTAGTACCCTCATGGGTACCTTGATTTCCAAAATTTCCTCAACAATTCCTTCCCCAAACAAAAAGATTTTTTTTTTTCCAGTTTAAACATTATTTTAGTGGGCTTGAGCCACCTATTGATCTATGATTGTGAGCCAAACACTCCTTACCATACGCAGTATTGTTTACAAGGCCTGTAAGCTTCTGCCCTGCTTTATTGGATCAATGCTGAGGCTGGGAGGGGTCCTTGGCTGCCATTTGAGGTAGATACGGGTTCCTCGAGATCGGGAAGTTTGAGAAACCCTAGCTGCTCTAAATCACAGTACAGTAAAATCCCGTAAGAATACCCACCCAAAATGAAGAGATAAATGGTGAAAAGCTTGGGGTGGGCTATCTTTAAAAATGCAATAGAAAAACTTAAAAAAAAAAATGTGATAAACACAGGGGCACTTGCTGCAAACCACACGACACAGGAACTGATATCGTATATCGCATAAACATCAAATTCAGCGTTTCACGATGCGATAAACACGCAGGAATTTGCCATGAACTCTGTGTCACAGGAAAGAATACCGCAGGTTGTAGACGCAGCAAATTTGTGTCTCATGGTACGAAGGAGTTGCTGTGAACTCACATCTCATTGGAATGGAAACCGCAGATCGCAGACGCAACAGATTCAAAATTTACGGTGCAATAAACATGCTGGAACCTGCTACAAACTTGCCTGTCACAGGAAACAATATTGCGCAAGTAGATCGTGGACAAAAGATGCGGGAATCTGCTACAAACTCGCATGTCACGAAAACGGATACCCCACATCGTGGACGCGGCAGATTCACATTTCATAATGCAATATACACATGGGAACAATTTGCATGTTATGGGAACCGATATAGCGTGTGCAGATCACGGACAAAAATCTGGGAAAGCACTACGAACTTGCTTGTCAGACGTATCGGTACTGCAGATCGCGCAATTAATGGAATTCCCATTGGACATCGCGCGACGTCCAACGGAAATCCTGGACGGAGGGGGCGCTGTTTTGAAATTTAATGTTACGTATATTTAGCCAGGAAAACGGCATGGCCAATCTTTAAGGGGAGTGTGTCATTATGGGATTTTACGGTAGGCTGAATACACTTGTTCTATAATACGGATCTCTTGATGTCGCAGAAAATATTTGTATCATCCGAATATCATATTATCCAAAACAGGCTCCAGAAAGGCAATAAAATATGCCTACATACTTGATGACAACCGATGGCTCTGGGTGAGAAACCTGTTTCGACCCCAGGGGCAGTGCAATACTGCCGGTATTGCACTGCCTCCAGGATAAGCCCACTTTTTTTTTTTTAGGTTTTTTATTTTAGCTTTAGCCGTGGCTAGGGTCACTGAATGTTTCCAGAGTACCGAATCCCAATCAGTCCGCTTACCAAAAGTCAAACCCGCAGAATCCAGTTCTGATTGGCTGGTTTAGCACGTGGCGTAAGTTATCAAGCAGCCATTTTGTGGATCGGCCCAAAAGAACAAAACGTATATAGAACATTTCCGCGTTACCACGGCTATGCTCGGGTGGGAAAACTGGGCATCGATAAGTTAGGACCAAACAAAATGTGCGTAAATTTTCCCTCGCTTTTTTTATACCAAGTGGCCGCTAATCTGGTTGCCAAAGAAGATTGCCAGCTCATTTGCTCGCCCCAGCTGCACTGGTGCTGCATTTGAAACTCTACGCCCCAGACGCTAAGCCTAACCACTCGACTTCAACGTGTTTCGAGGCGGGTGAGAGACACGAGACGGCGAGGAGCAAGTCAAGCACCGCTCGGAACGAAGGAAAGAACTTTTAATAAAAACAAACCAGTGTCGCCACAGGCCAGGAACGTGGATTTTAAGAGCTCGCAGGAGAACCAACGCTACACCGTTTGCGTGCTTCGCTTCAACCGGACAGGGCAGCGCCATGTTGGAGATCACGACTGCTGCGCCGCATGGTTTCATAACAAAGCCTGGGAGTTTTCGTCACTCTGGGAACATTCAGTTACTTTAAATGTGGCTAAAGAGCCTGGGCTAGGGCCAGCACCCCAGCCCTAGCCGCAGCTCTTTAGCCGTGGCGACTGTGGTCCTGCAGCAGTCACGATTTCACGCCCCGGGCGGCTGCGGAAAATGTGATGCGAGCTAAAATGGAATATCAAGGTGTCCTTTGTTGAAATACCTTGACAAACTGCCCCAGTGGCGGGAAGCACTGCAATGTTATTGACCTCAACGTCCCTTGATATTTCGAAAATTGAGGGACTTCGTATCTTTCGAGGTCGGCGCTTTCGTCTGTGCCATCCACTGCAGCCCGAGAGAGCATTCACACTATCCCAAAATGTAACAGATTATAATATAAAAAACATTTCAACCGGGGTTTAAAAAAAAGAAAAAGAAATTAGTATCATCTCAAAATTAGAATTAACCCTGACCGTGTCATCAAGATTCTACTGTAATTAGTGTATGCTATGAAAACGAGGGAGATCCGACTAAGCGCACTGCAGTGACACTAGACCTACCCGAATGCTTCGGTGATGTCTGCACTGTCGGCTCCCACTTGGGCAGCATCAAACTTGCAGAGTTTCTTCACGACGTCCACGACCCTCGAGAAATCCTCAGAAGGCTGAGACAGGAGCTCGGGGTCGGCCGTGACGTCCGGTGATGAGGTTGTCTACGGACTGCTGCAGCGCCAGCACGTTGGCCGCAACCTGGGGGTCCATCCTCAGGTTGATCCTGTAGCATGGAAGAGCAAGACCACTGAAGCGTTGCGGCGACACTCCACGCAATTCCGGGTTTTGCGTAGGGCACGTTTTACGGAGATGGCCGTCATCGGCGAGGTTTCTCGGTGGATCCCGGGTTGCGTCTTATGTAGGTTGTCGTGGCTGGAAATTTCTTGACTAAATTTAGCGGAAAATGCTCTCGCTAAATTTGACACTGCAATGTCACGGTGTCGCGTGACACTGTAATGTTGTGCGACACCATGATGTAACATCACGATGCGTCGTGATGTCACGGCGCATACCACCATCGTAATATGGCGCCATCGTCATCGCACGACCTCGCATGACGTCAGTGGTTAGTACGGTGTGATTGTGCAGCAGTCTGCGTGCAGTACACTGTGAAGCAGCTCAGCTGTCGCCACAGTTAATTCGCAAAACACAAGCAAAAAAACTGGGATTTTTTTTTTTTTTTTCGTTTTTTGGATGGTTGATACACATTGCCAATTTTTGCCACAATTTTTGAGGCAAACATTTTCAAATGAAGTAACATCCTGGAAAAACTAGCAAAGCTTATTGAAACCAAAACTTCCACCTTCAGCTACAAGAGACAAGTGCATCTTGCAGGAACCCTTCTTTTACGAAAAGGCAGACCTGCCAACCCTACAATGCTGAAAATACTACAGGGGATGCCAAAAAACACTACAATTGTGTGAAGAAATACAAAAACTGTTTTATTCTTCAAAAACTTGGTTTAGGTAAGAAAAATGCCTCAACTAGGGCACAAACACATCATACATTGCACGAAATGTCTTATTCTTTACAAGTAGAAGGTTGGGCCAACACTGAGGAAGTTGCAGCTTTTGCTTTTCTTAGGAAGTCCTTGCCGAACACTTGTTCATGGCACTTCCCGGACTGGCTGCATCTCACAACTAACAACTGTTCAAAAGTCTTTTTTGACATGGAGGAGCGGAACTGCGTGTGTGCCTTGTTCACTTTGCTGAAAACTCTTTCTCACTCTGCGTTGCTATGCGGGACTGTCAGGATCCCCAACATCACTTTCGAAAGCTTAGCATACTTAAAAGTGCCATCCATGTCTTGAAGATCAGAGACTGCACCCCATTGTTCATCAATCAGCTTCTGCATAGTTATTTGAGCAGGAAGATCTTCCACCTGTAGGCGGCTGAACTGAGCCTGAACCTCATCCAGGGCAGACCCCATACTTTGCTCTTCTGCAACTGTCAAGAGAACTGGGAAGCGGTCGATGAAGTACTTGACATCAGCAAACCTGGCTTGTTCAATGGTGGAAAGTCTGGCCACCTCCGCACTTTTCAAAACTCTCGGACTTCAGAGGAAATTTCAGGATGATGTAATCGCTTGCCGTCACAAAGAATCTTCTGATCCGTGCAAAAACCTCTTGCCTGGCTTCCTTCTTCAAGTTTTGCAAGCTCCGTGCTGTCTGGCTGCCCAGTACCACGTCTTCATCATCTCTTTGGTTGTCAAAAGACTTGCAGTCAATGTCCGTTAGCACATCAGTCCCTTTGATCACTGACGGCTTGACGAAGCACAACATCAGGTCTCGAAGCAGGTTGTGAAGGATCTCCCGGAGCAGATGTATTTGGGGGCCCCAGACTGCAGAAGCACATTCATCTTTTCAAACTCTGGAATGACCGACAGCAAGAAGTTGCAAAACACCCTGCTGACATCCGACGAAAGGAACATGAACAGTCTTTCTTCCCTGTTCAAGACCTTGCCATCTTGACGCTTTTGGATTCCCGGAGAAGGAGCTGTATTTGTCGCAGGAACACCAGTGTCCATTCTTGGTCTCTTGCTTTGATGAGCACTCTCTCCTTTCTTTGTAGCTTTCTTAGAGCCTGCCTCGAGTTCTCTTAGTTTGCTTGGCAGCTTCAAGACCTGGCTAGATGGCCTCACCTCACTATGGAAGAAACTAAGCAGGGGCTGCCACTGCTCCACAAGCCGTTTTAGGCTTTTGCCGAGAGACAGCCACCTAGTACTAACATGCTTCAAAATTTTCTTGGACTCAACATCATGGAGAGACTGGAAAGATTTCAGCTTGTCCTTCCTTTTGGAACTCTTTTCGAGGTAGTAGTAAACATCAACTAGTGCCTCATCCACGCATACTGGGAGGCATGCTGAGCCTTTCTGTGCCGCCAGATTGATTAAATGGCAGCAACAACCAATGACAGCAATGTTCTCGTGATTCTCCTTGAGGACAGCAGCAACACCGTTCATGGATCCAATCATGACTGGAGCGTTATCGCACGCCATGCCGATACAGTTCCGAATAGGAATGTTCTTGCTCTTTAACGTTTCCACAACAAGCGCACCAATGTTTCGTCCCGTGGAGTCGCCTTCAAGAGCAGGCATCGCGAGAAGGGCGGTGCGAATCGTCCTGTCACAAAACATGACTACGATGGGATAAAGCTTGGCGTCGTTGCCAACGTCATTGCTCCCGTCAGTCGCGACCGAGAATGGCACGCACCTTAAACTACTAACAACATCGCCGATCTCTTTTGCAGCCATTTCTTTCACTATCGCAGCTGTCTTCGTTCGAGCACAAGCGTAGTTAGTAGCTTCCTTTGAGCCCGAGAACATTTTCCGGAAGAGGTCTCCGGCGTGATCAGCCGCCGTGAACGGCACGTTGTGTTCGATCAGAAATGCCGTAAAAAGGCATTCTGCTCGGGTAGTGTCGTGATCCGTTGATCGACTAAAGTACCCTCCAAGCTTCTCGTTGGTTTCAACCAATTTTGCAGAGTCCTTGTGCTTTTTTGTATTCAGATGACACAGAATGTCCCGGCGACCAGCGTGCGAAATGTTGACATCGCAGCGACACAGACTACAAAATGCGTACCTTTCGCCCTTGCGCGACGTCTTCATAAATGGAAAGTCGGTTGAGTAGCTGGGAATAAACACTTGAAAGTATTTTTTCCCCGACATCTTGTAGCAAAGGCGGTTTCAAGGATCATGAGTAAAAGTTCCAGTAACACAACGCACAACGTTCGCCAGAACCAACGTCGCCACAACAAAGGAGATTTCCTAAACAAAGTTTTGGATTCAGATGGATGGATGGATGGATGCTAGCGGCTATACCCTACCCTTATAACGAGGAGCGGTAGCTTGCGCCCCTGGCATACAAGTCGATGTACCAGTGTTGCCAACACCAACTTGTAAACAGGCTAAATGCAGCTTAAACAAAAACTGTTTTTTTTTTTATTACACGGCGTGCGGAAAATTGTACAAATATTGTTGTTAATACGATAACCGTAAGAAAGCGCTGGAAAGCGGACACTTTACGATAAAATCGTAAAACTTGGCAGGTATGAAAAGGGTTTAAGGACAAAAGAAAAGAAACAACATGTCCTGCAAAAGCTACAAAGAATGCGCGAAGCTGGCAATACATTTTGCTCCCCTTGACCCCGGCGACTCTACTGCACGGGCCAATTTTGCTGCTCAACTTAAAAGTTCCCAAAGCTTAGTTTGAGTTTTTCTGTACAGTGATCCCTCGTTATAACGACATCGCTTTCTTTCGAGTTATCGCTTTCGACCGAAATGCACGCATTTTTAACTGGATTATTCTAAGTGTATCAGCGGCTGACCACGCTTATTATGAAGGCCGCGGTGCCGAAAGCACGCAAACCTACACAGGGGCACATGGGAGACCCTTGCATTCCCTCTCTCTTCTCCACCGAGCCAAACAGGAAACTGGGAAAACGGATTAAATGGGTGACGGAGGGCAGAGTGTGCAGAGCTGGCACAGCACCGCTTCCGACGCCGATGCGCTGACCTGGGCAGGGGGCAGCGTCAACGTTCCGATGCACGGCGCCTGCGGCCCACGCTGCCCGACTCCTGCCGGAATCGGGTCAAGGGAGCAATGGAGCCCGGAGATCATCCCTTCAGGAGCCCCCACGCACGCTTGTGGCGTACTCATACATGCAGACGTGCCTCCTATGGGAGACTGGGACTGTTTACCGAAAGTCGCTAGAGGTTGAGAAAAGTGGCCGGCCCAAATCCGAAGTCACCAAAGAATTCTACATGCCAACATCGGCTGTTCGACACTGTGCACCATTTTGCTGAACAAGCAAGGCATATTGACGGGTTCAAAAGTTTCTCATGCAGGAGAAGGCGCACCCGTAACCCGAAAATGAAAGATTGCAAACTGCTTCACGCACATCGGATTTGCTCTCGTGAGCATGCTTGCCGAGCCGGTGCACGACCTCGATAGCTGCAACGATCTCTACAGGAGTGTGTGAAAACATGTTGGCAAAGCCACCGAGGATGATCCGTTTGTGTTTGTTGATGCGGACGCTCCCGTTGTTGCCCCTGCCACGGATGCTGCGATCGTAGACCTTGCGTGCGGCCAAGGTAAGCACGAAGGGACGTCGGAGAGGCACCTTGGGAAATGCCGTCCACTACGGAGGCGCCAAACATCCTACGACTGCTTCGAAACAAAGTGGAGTGCAGCGGCGGTGACAGTGTTCTTGCGATGCCTGGAGCAGTTCGAGGAGAACTGATGCCAGGATGAAATTATCGGCAAAACTCCACTTTATGTTTTTACTCGATAAAGCTGCTGCGGGATGTTCATAACCAAGTTTGTTGGATTAAATATACGGTCAGTGTTCCCGTCCACCTTCAAGGATGCTGGCACTGTTTCTTGGGCTCTATCGCTGTTATTGAATTACCACTTATATACATTTTTTTTGCCATCCTGGTGACTTTGTTTTAACGGGGAACTATTGTATATGGCTCTAACATGATCTATCTACTTCATGAAGTTTAAAAATCTACAAATTACTACTTGCATAAGTCACACTTTTATCAGTCATACCCTTCTCTTATTTGCACCAAGAAAAGGAAGAAAAGGAATGATTCTTTTTTTTCCTCAGCATGAAAAAGGGAAAGGGTGTGTGATTCTGATTGTGCATTTTATATATATAAAAAAAAAGACATACAGTATATAAGCAGCACGGGGGTATTTAGACATTGTGAAGTAGGTAGATCATGTTTGAGTCCTAAAAGAGCTCGGAAACTAGCTTGGTGCACCTTAAACCAGGTCTTAGAAAGAATTGCAGGGTGAAATCTGGGTTACGAAGTTGCTCAAGAATGGTGAACCTACCAGCCGTCGACTTGAACGGTGTCGCCGACCAGTTCAACCCGCTTGCAACCGAACAGCAGGATGTGGAGGGGAGAGATCATGGTCATCTGCTTGCACGACACAGCCCTTGTGCGAATCTGTGGGAAGAGGAAAGGGAGAGTTTTCCGTGACTCTGCCACCCCCGACTAGTTTTGTACAGCAAATGCACCAAAGACAAATGCCACGAGTCTAAACAGAAAAATGAAGAGTGTGCTTCATCAGAAAGACGTCAAGAAGGTCTATCACGCTTCTCATGTCCAAGTGATTATGTAACGAAACAAGCTGTCGGCAGATAAAGTGTGCTCATAAAATTAAGGTCCATTTACGATTGTAACACCGCCGTTAGCAATAGCCTTGGGCAATGTGGATGGCGATTCCCTAAAAGAAATACAGATGTTCGCTAAAAGCAATGCAAAATTATACAAGTTGACTTAAAATGGTTTAAATAAGGTTTTAAGTCTAAGGTCTTTAGCGAGATAAACAAGTGTCCGAGGAAATGTATTCCAGGAAAGCCGAGGTCTTGGCCAACAGCCGACTAAGAAAGGAAGCACCCCGTCACCTTCTCCCCAAACACAAAGAAAGGGCTGGGAACTTGGCTGGCAGGTTGGTGCAGTTCACCGGCGTCTTGTGGATCAGGGCCGCCCGGCTGTCAGTCGTCAGCACCTTACGCTTCTCCTTGTGGTAGCAAATGTTCGGGTAGTGGCCCATCACCAGGAGGGCCACCATCTGCCAAGCAAAAGGCAAACAACTATAACGTCTTTTCCAAACTATACACATTTAAAAGTTGGAAATTTTACACAGTGCAGACTATAAAGATATGTTGTTAGGAAATCTCGCGACGAAATGTCATGAATTCCTTGAGTGACAAAGTATGGATGACTGATGTATGACCCAAGCTCCTTTGTGAGCTACGGTAATACAGCAGATGTTTGTCAAGGCATGCTTTGTATGAAAATATTTTACTTGTGGACTAGGCATCAGATGCAAACTATGCAGCAGGTGCAGGCAATGTCGCTCAGTGCAAACTACTGCCTAAATTTCCAGCCGAAAGTTGCCCCTGCAAACTACACATCTGGGTGCGGACTATGATCCCGAGAATACGATAGTCCTTGATCCTTTGGTTTCCCCGTCGCATTAGAATCACATTATCCGCTTGGAAGACGTCCCACCAAAAAATTAGGTCTATGAAGCATGTAATTTGCTGCTGAAAGCAAAGCTGAATGAGGAGAGTGCAAGCGAGCACCGACTTCACTTTCAGTGCGGTTCTGTGGTGCTGCACAAGCAGAAGTAATACAAACTAATCAAAAACAGAAATAAATGGACACAAATCAAGCAGTCAAAAAAAAAGAAAAAAAGGGCAAAAAATTATGAAGGCTTACTATGTCCAGCCTTGGGTCCGGACCGTTGAAGTTGTACGCCTCTGGGGCCACACTCAACTCCGGGAAGCCAGCACCCA
Organism: Ixodes ricinus; assembly: GCA_037355805.1. Lineage (NCBI taxonomy): Eukaryota > Metazoa > Arthropoda > Arachnida > Ixodida > Ixodidae > Ixodes > Ixodes ricinus. The sequence goes on from JAZHYW010012572.1 coordinate 101,850, forward strand.
TCAATAACTCCTTGATCTGGTTCTGCATGTTGTACACAAGACAAACCGCTTAGCACAGCCTTCGATCAACTACTGGTCGCCCCAAATGTCACCAGCCTCGAGAGATTAACTTGGACCTCCCGAGGATTTTTAAACGTGCCATGCCATCAAAATGAGCATGCACCGTTTTATGCTGAAAAGAGCAGAAAGGAGGTAAAACTGCTTATTCCTTCATTGTACATATTGTTCAGAACCACTGCAAAGCCCAGCAGCATGCGCAACAAAATAAAAACACAATATTTAGCTAACCAAAAACAAAACAATATGTTGCCGAAAATTGCTAACGCAACCACGTGCATTTTCCGTCTGGTTGTGTTAACCCGCACACATCGTCCCCACTGCATACAGTATGTACAACCCACCCACTTCCAGGTAAAGCTCAATGTACTCTGTGTCCCCCAGTCTTTGTCAGCATGATCAAGCTGGCATTAACTTTTATCAGCACCGCCCTTTGAGGAACAGCACGGCAAAACGAAGTACAGGGACACCACGGTGCAAAGGTGCAGCCCACCTTAGCGTCATAGGTGATGCGCAGGGTGGGCATGGAGATGGAGAACTGCTCACAGAAGCCAGACTCTGCGTACTCTCCCCGCATGTGGGCCTCCTCCCACTGGCCAAACACATTCAGCAGGGTGATGTGGTCGCTCCAGCGGCCGCCGAAGAAGCGCCGGTGCACGTAGCCCAGCCGCTTGGGGAACGGCGTGTCAAAGGGCTCCGGGAATGTGCTGCTGTTGGCAGAGATGGTGCAAAGCGCGTCGCCGGCCCTGCACACACCAAAAATATTTGTCACCGTAAATGACACAGAGCCTCAAGCAGGAAAGAGAAGACTGCCAGCTCCGTGCGGGAGACCTACTTTAATCGGCTGTCTGCGAGTGAGCAGTGCCACCATCGCCCCTGCTTTCAATACCATTCTATGAGTTCTTAGGAACCATTGCACACTAGGAAAGAGCATGTTATGGAGCCGAGAAAAATTCTCTTTGCAATTTACATTCCGCACTCTGTCTGTGGTGGATCAAAGTAGCCCAGAAAATCAGTTTATAAATTGCTTACAGATCTACCATATTTACTCGCATAATGCACACACTTTTTTTCCCGAAAAATTTACACTTGTGGGTTGAGTGGGGGGGGGGGGCGTTTATTACGCGAGTAAAATTTTTGCATTTACACATTTCGTGCAAATGTCATACTAGGTGCCAATATGATACGGCAAGGTACTGTGGCACCTCTCCACTGAACGAAGCGCACCCACGGCTGGTCAAGGGCTCGTCACAGTAACCATGCTTTCTAAATTGCAAACCTTTTAGGGCGCTTTCAGGCGTGACCTTTGCGGAAGGAAAAGCACCCTACGAAGCTCATTCAGCACAAAAAGCAACAAGCAATGCGACCATTCTTAGGTTACATATATTGCTAGTATCCGGCGGCGTGCTGCAGGTATATACCGCAACTAGGAGTATAAGAACTCGTGTACGAAGTCCAAACGCCGAAAACACGGGATCATGTTTGGTTCGACGGAGACGGCTGTTACCAGACACTTTCAACCCACCACGTAGAAGGTACCTCGCTGCACTGTTCTGTTACGGGTTAAATAAACGCATTTACCCGGAGTATGTGAAATTAGGCCTAACCACTTTCCACGATTTCACTGACCGAAAGGGGATCACAGACGATGGCGTGTTTGTTGACACCAATGCATCCGATAGGCAAAGAATGTCCGTGGCTGGGCAATTCCTCGACCCAAGCTTCGTCAAGTGTGTGTGCCACTCAGTTTCACAGCTGATCACTTCAGCAACTACCGCAACTATGCACTTGCGGCCATTACGAAGCGGCTTGGCTTGGCTTGACTTGGCCTGACCGCTTGGCGGCAAAGAAAATTGGCTTGGTGGCTAGCTAAATTGGATGCAATTCGAGACTCGCGGAGTAAATACGGCAAGAGAGAGATACAGAGCCACACAGAAAAGACGTTCATAAAGAATGACAAAATCGTAAGGTGCCAGACGTCTCTAGACTAAAAGAGCAACAGCGACGAAAATACAAGGAGCTTTAGTCAGCACATGCCGAAATGACCAATTTGATGGGATGCACGGCAGGCCACACACTAGACAAGAGGTTACAAGCACCAAGCCGTCCACCAAGCAGTCATCTAGGTGTGAAGGCCTTCTGTAGCCGTTTCCAGAGAATCGGAGCCACAAAGAGGGTTACAGGAGACCCTTTGTCTTTCTCCTAGCATTCCTGCTTCCAGTATTTTCGGGCTTACCCAAAAATGAGCCCCAGGATGAGCATCTTGCCGAGGCGGGGCTCAATTGGCAGTCTGGCTAGGATCTTCCCCAGAGGCGTGAGTTCACCGTAGACCGTGAGGGCACCCATTTCTGGACAATCCGAAAATGTAAAAATACACTTACAATAGAATGAACAAGTGCTGAGTTGCGAGCGGCACCGCAAGTGTCGGCAGTTACATCAAAACTTGTATTCATCACTTGCCAGCAAATTTGCCCAGGACCAGACTTGTGCAGCATGCGGTGCAAGTGGTCAGACTAGTACTAGTAATCAATTACTTCTGGTGGAAATTTTGTAATTGTTTAGTATCTTTCCATGATCACATAAGCAAAATCTACTAGTCAACCAGTGGTTGTGCCATTTGCTCATCATTTTGCTTTTTAAAAACCAAGCAGGGGTCAGGTGGACAAAAGAATGGGAAAACAAACCTCTGAGAAGGACCTCCGACTCAATCACTGCGTCCAGGGCGGAGGCTCCAGTGCCTTGGCGAGGAACTTGGTGATGTCGCCCAGGCGCAGAAGTTTGATGGCCAGAGCCAGTTCGTGAAGGGGGTTCTGAAGATCTCCGGAGTGGTGTAGTTGTCCAGCCTGGAAAACACAGCAAAGAAGAGCTTTCTCAGTCAATATTCAAATGCTCTCCCTCTCTTGGAAAACAGCTTAGTAATAAGGATGTCAAAACATTCAACATAATCCAATATGTAGTCTCCAAAGAGCTCACTACAATACAAATACAGTCGAATCTCGTTAATTCAAACTCGAGGGGGACCGAAAATTTGTTTGAATAAAGCAAAGTTTGAATTAACGGGAGTTTCTGCCCATAGAGACGCATAGGATGGGACCTGTATGTTAGTTTGAATTATCCGCAAGTTTGAATTAAGAGAGTTTGAATTAATGAGAGTCGACTGTATTATTCAATCAAGTGGATGACAAAATACTATGCATTTCCTACAGAGGCAATTTTAGTCCTCCGCTAGACATACCTCTTATCAGTGCTAAAGCGTTGGAACGTCACAACTTCTTTCTTGTGAAAGTTACCAGCGATTAAAGTAAACGGATGGTTTGGTTACTTTACACTGCAATTGTTTAACGGAATGAGCCACTCATTTTTAAATGCGTGGCACGAAGTAAATAGGAATGGCACACGTTTTACTTTTCTCACCAGCCTAGTGCAGATCCCATACCTCAGCCCAATGTTAAAAGCCACTTTAAGATCAACAAAGCAGTCGCTTCAGAAAGCTTTCCTCTCACTTTTCGTAGCGTGCCCTGCTACACAGGTGGTAGCAGTGCCCCGGCCTGACGCGTCCTGCGCGACCACGCCGCTGTTCCAGGTTCGTCTTGGATGCAAATACCGTGGCGTAGTTGGTCATGTTGTTGTGGGATGTGAACAGCTTCATCTTGGCCCTACACAGAAAGGGTAAGGAAAACATTGGCTGCATGTTTGGTAAATCTGCCACACGTGCGGTAACTTTATAGGGTCAGGGGTGTTCTTAGTTTGGGTGGCGCCTAGGGCAAGTGAGCCTTAGTCTTTCAGTGCCTGGGGTGGGTGGTGCTCTTAATGTCAGGTGGTGCCTAGGGCAGGGTTTTGTATGGAAACAGATTATGTCACACCATTGTCTCTCCGTGATGCTGCACACTCTTTCCTTCAGCACCACCAAGATACAAAGCCTTTGTGCTGAATTTTCTGGGTCACAAAGAGAGGGCAAGCGTGCTTCCCTGCCCTTTCCAGTCCTTCTCGTTTTGAACGCTCTTTCCACCCCACCCGTGCTGGAGCTCGGCCGTGCAGCCTCTCCGGAGTTTGCCCGTGCAGGCTCTGCGGCCAGCTTCTCCCTCTTACTGGCGGCCGGGCCGCTGCGTGCGCCGCCATGGAGAGGTCTTCTCTGTGAGATGGCGTTCCTTGGAACTACGCCGGGCGAGAGCCAATGGGAGCCTCGTTCCTATGATGCGCGCCAGCCAATGGGAGCCTATCCATCAGATTTCTGCTACAGACGACAGGCTTCGCTCCATTGGGACAGGGGAAGGCTTCAACAGCTTATGACGTCGGTTCGCTCCATGGGACAGTTAATTTAATGATTTCACATTAAAAGCGGGATGGGTAATCTCTCGGGGGAGGGCGTCCTTACGAGATTTTCCGGTAGCTAGTACGCTTCTTCGGGGCAAGATGTGACCCTAATCAGATTGTGACTATGTCTAAAGTGCTTTCTCAATTAGAAACCATACACTAAGAACTTGAAAAATGCTGCAATAACTGGATTGTTATACCTAGAGTGTAATTATACCTGGAGCCTTTACAGCAGTAAGCACTATGATGAAGAAATAAAAAGTCACTGTAAGTGGACTGTTACTCTGTGGACTTTTAAATGAAAACCCTTTGTTTTAGAGTATCATTGTTACTCTGACCACAGTGTTACTCTGTGGTTTGTAAGTGCACTGTTACTCTATAAAAAAACACCCTTGAAAAACTTTGGAGCACATTATAAATAGGTTGCACCTGCACAAAATAAAGAAACCCAAACCACGTCAGATGCAATGATAAGAAAAGAGCGCACAGAACTCACTTGCATGAGTCAATGACATAGACAACATCATTGATGGTGATGCTCGTTTCTGCAATGTTGGTTGAAAGAATAACCTGGAACAGAAAAGATTTTATAACATCACAATGCAGCTATAAACAATGCACATTTTCAATGGGGCTTTGACGAAAAGAATTGTGTATCACTGACCAGACATATACAACACCTATGGTCGATGACACGTCAAGAATGAAGTGGAAGCTCCTCCACCCTTTTCCACTTCAGCACGGCGAACGGTGGAGAGGAGGTCGCCTCCTCTCCAGCGTTCGCTCTACTAAAGAGGAAAGAGGTGGGAGGAGCTTCCACTTCCTTCTTGACCTGTCACTGACCATAGCAATGTTTCTGAAAATGTTTGTCGGGCCTTAGGAAAACAATTTCGTTCAGAACATTAGTAAAGCTTATACTACAGGTGTTATTGGGGAATATTCTGGAAAGTGGTTTGATTACATAAAGAGACCAAAAAATCTATAAAATGGAAAACAAGAAAGTGTATTTGTGAAGAACATACCAGTACAATTAATGCTCCTAAAGAAACTAAAAAACAAAAACAAAAAAATGACTGCATCTTTACGTGGTGAATGATGTTGATTGGGACGAAGCTCTGGTGGTGCTGATGATACTGATTTTGTTCATAGGTAGTGCTGATAGTGCTGATTTTTTTTATTGCTCATAGGTAGTGCTGAGTTCCGGGTTGCGTTTCAACTTCATTATTACAGCTTTATGGTCGAGTGAAATGCAGAGCCAGTGGTTCTTCTAGTGAATCCATCCATTTGACCGCAGCGCCCTCTCGTCTATAAACGTTGAGCCAATGCATGCAAAGTTTAACGCGATTATATCCGCATTTGACCACAGCGCCCTCTCCTGTATAGACGTTGAGCGGCTACATGCAACGTTTCATCCGTGACATCCCCAGCTCTTGAGTTACTACCACATCTCAGAGCCCCCTACTCGTCCCACAGTCGTGGCCGAGTGGTTAAGGCGGTGGACTAGAAATCCATTGGGGTCTCCCCGCACAGGTTCGAATCCTGTCGACTGCACAAACATTTTTTCTTTTATTAAGAAGACAGATGGGACAGACGGACAAACGGACGGACAGGCTAGACCCTAAGGTGCTTTCGGAAGACACCTAAGCACTTCTTATGAGTTGTGAATGTGAAAGCATGAATGTCCAATAGAACGCCGCGGAGTGATCCGTGTAGTTTTGTGGCACGAGTAATGTTTTCGAGTTGTGGCAGAAGCACCGCCGACGATGTGGATGATGGAGGCGACGACATGTTGGTCGGCGGCGAGACGAGCACAAGCCTCCAAGCGTGCGCCAACGTGTCCGTTTTAACCGGCGCGGGGCCCATAGTGGCATAAGGTTGCGGCGGTTAGTTTTATCGGCGCGCTGGCGGCACGGACACGCAGCGCCATCTGGCGGTGGTCGTTGAAACTGATGCGCACAGCGGCCAGTGGAAGCCTCGTCGCTGTGCGCCAGTCAATGGGATTTTTGGGATCAGAGAAACTAGGTGCCGTTTTCGCGCTTCAAACTGATGACGTCAGCTCGCTCCATGGGAGAGTTCATGCTTTCGCATTAAAATAAAGTCAGAAAAGCATTTGCAGTGAACGTCTTGTTAATTCTTAAAACTCATGGCCTTAACCAAAGAATTTTAAAATTAGCTTTTTTGACTGCAGGATCAGTGGTTCTAAGAAAAAATCATTCCAATCTCTTCTAACCTAGGACAAATGACGAAAGGGGCTGATCGTTTACATTCATTCAGCACAATGAATCACTAATGCTGTTCTTCTCGATCCTGACTGAAGCCAATTTAAGTGAGTGTATGTTGTGTTAGAAAATGCTCAGGTTTGGGCCTTCTCACAAGAGGAGGAGGCAGCGGTTCTTGCTGAAGCTACGAGCGCAGGCCAAAAGCACACTCTGAATTTCACCAAAAATAAATTTCGAAAACATAAAACCCCTGTTCAAAAGTGAAAACTAAAAAGAAGAAAATTAAATATATGAAGTAAATACTAGGTCTGGGCGTCGATTAATAATTTTAACAGAATAAATTGTTACTCTTTAATCGATTAATTAAACAATTATTCGGTTCCGTTTACTTCCAGACATTAGGCCTGAAAAATGACAAAACTACACACTTTCCTTTTAACCATATTTCTACTGCTATCAATGGTGCGGTCACATTTGAAACTTGATGCTCACCACCCACCAAAGAAAAATAAAGGCAAACAATTCAAAAAAAGTAAATATTTTACACTCTTGATGATTAGAGTGACCAGACTTCCCGTTTTGGCCGGGACAGTCCCGTTTTTGAGGTCCGCTTCTGCCGTCCCGTCTTTTTGTCCTAATAAAAAAATCATGTCCCGTTTTCGCAGGGGTGCATAGTTTTGAAATTGGCACCGAGCGAGTTGAAGCAAACTGAAACTATGCTAACTCGTTGCAAGTATAATTTACAAACATTACCGTAGGTACTTTAAAATATTTACTCAGTACAATTTAGAACTGTTCTTGCCCACAAACACCTTCCAAATGAGTGCATGCAACTGAACTGTGAGTGTGACTGGCCCTAGGGCTTAGTGCAATATGGGAACGTTTTACAATAAGAGCAGTTATTTTATTAAATTTTATCTCCAAATCTCAATCTTTATTACCCCCCCCCCCTTCCCTGGCTGGAATGTCTCGTTCTCTACCTTGAGGAATATGGTCACCTTATTGATGACAGTCATACAAATGTTAGATCACTTTACCGTGAAAGACCATTTTCTTTCTGCACAATTTTCCAAACTCCCCTTTAAACCAAACTGATTAAATGGATACAAATATTAATTGCAATTAAGGCATTAATTGATTAATCGGAAGGTTAATTAATCAATCACCCAGCCCTAGTAAATACCAAGAGGATATGGTTCATACAGATCCCAATTTATCATAATGCGTCACAGAGAAGCCAGACTAGCAACCATTTCCAGGCTCGCTTATTACGAGTACTTTTCAAGTCAACAGGTTCATCCGAGAAAAAGTCTAAAGAAGTGAACGTGTGGATGTCAGCAGTGGGACCCATCCACAAGTTCCAAACGGAAGACCAATTTTAATGCAACATTGCATTCTAACAGAAGCGAACTCGGGTTTTGGGACCGTGTGAAGTCGAGCGTGCAAGTCGGGCAAGTGGAAGGCACCAGATTTAGCCACCCGACAAAAGATTCTGAAAACAAAAACAATGTAAAAAGCAAAGAGGTAGGAGAGGAGAAGGTAGGGCGTGCCGAAAACCGAGACCGGACAGAGCGTTGGCTGCATTCCTCGTAGAACGCAATCCCGCGCAGACGGTTCGATCGACGCATCGAAACCCGGCTGCAGATTCATCCAAAGGGTTCCCGTGGACGCTTCCCGTCGGCACTCGGGCGTGCAATCTTTGCGAAACGGGGCTTCCGCGGCAAATGCAGAGCCGCGTCGACCGGCTTCACCTTGGTGACGTTGTCCCCAACGGGCCTGAAGACCCGGTGTTGCTCCTCGCGGGGCACCTGGGAGTGCAGGGGCAGGATGAGGTACTGGGAGGTGCCGAAGGTCGGGTGCTGCTGCAGGTGTCGCATCAGGGCAAAGATCAGGTTCCAGCCGGGCAGGAATATCAGCACGGCCCCCTTCTCCGGCAGCGTCTTGATGTGCAGCAGCAGGGCCTGCGCGTGGCAAGGGGTGCTGCTCGTCGGGCGGCGGATGAACGCTCGGCGCCGCTACAACAGCCCTCAACGCGACTCCGACCGGCGTGTTTACAGCGTCCGTAAACGCGGTTCCCCAGTTCCGCCCGACGCCGTCGCAAGAGCGTAGCGCGCTTGCGATGTCGTCGGGTTTTGGGACGTCGTTTGTTGCCACTTGGGATTCGCTTTTGATGCGGGGGAGGAATGGGATGCGGTCAGAGATGAGTTCCGGGCAGTGTGCCGCCACGGTTCCCTTCCAAGGGTTCCAAGACAGAGGGCACAGGCTACATTTGCTCCGAGCGCTGGAAGGACGCGGAGGCGCAGGAACGGTGAAGAGAAAGCGACCGCATGGAGGTGGACGCAGGTCGCTGTCTCGAGGGCCAAGAACCCAATGGTTAACTCCGAGGGGCCCGAAAGATTCCAAACTCAAAGGCGTCCTGCAATGCCGGTGAGACGTGCGAGTCGTATTATGAGAAGCCGACGTTCGGATGGAATGTCCCACGAGGGGCGGTTTTGACCGTCGTAACGAAATACCATTTGCCAAAAATAAAGAGTTTTAATATGACATCAATGCTACCTAGATTTCTGCAAAAGACTGCTTCAAAATGTGCAGAGCTTACGCTGGAATCAATAAAAGAGATTACACTGCGCGAGGTATAGCCGGCCAATCGGGAAATATGGGCTTGTTTTAGTTACCGATAATTTCGTATTATGGGGCTTTCAATTATAACGAGACCACTCAATTTTGATACTAAGAGAATGTAAAACAATGCTAAAATATCTTGGAAAAATGTAAGATATTCATTTAAGAAATATGTACAGCAATATCCCCTCAAGAAAAAAAAAAGGAAACATTTTTTTATAATCTAAATCCTGAAACAATATTTTCTTTTCCCCTAGTTTTAGCATTTAGATTGTTTTCTAACCAGCGTGCCTATACACTTCCTCTTCTAGCAGACCCTTTTAATTTTTAGCTTCCTACTGCCCCACAGGTAATTGTGCATGCCAAGGTTCGGTTCCCCCAGAAGTGAAGACAGAGAAGCGCAAATGAGCCAGTACGGCAGAGCTTGCCTCAATCAGCTCAAAGGAGAGGGTCTTCTCGTCGAGCTGAGACATTGCCAGCCGAGTGGACTGCTTGTAGCTGGGATCAATCACCTTGTTCAGGTTCTCCTACAAAGGGCACAAGAATCAATTTGACACGTGTGGACAAGTACCCACCGACACCTTCCCAAACCAAAAATATTTAGCATCGAATCTCGCTGCTCACCTCTGGCTCGTCAGTCTCGATGCCTTCGTCCTCGTCTCTCCTGCGTTTTTTCGTGTTTGGTGGAGTCACGAAGTTGACGAGCTCAATGCAGTCCTCCAGAAAGTACTCTGCAAGGTAGTAGTTTGCAAGGTAAACCTAATGATTGAGCACACAGTCAAATTGAACAGCATCAAATTAGAAAGCACTATAAATCTTTCTCGCCGTACGTAAGGACAATGGGTGGTTTCAGCAGACTGCTCCTCCCTTTCCTCTACGCTGCCCAAAACGAAGACGTGGTTGCCGTGCACATGTGCCACTAGCTTTGTCTGTAGAGATCCGCATCTTTTAGCTGGTTGAGGACAGCATTGTGGGAAGGCAGAAACTATCTATGAAAATTGTCTAAACGTTGAAGGTCGACAGATCAAGTACACTTTTGTTAAACTAAACATGCGTCTCCACTTTCTCCACTCTCCCCTACTAGGAACTCAAATGCTGCAGACACAAGGGATCGTCTCCACAGAAAAAGGCTTTTTGTTTACCCTCAAGGTCATACGACATTACGGAGGAGAGTGGTAAAATAGAATGCAGAGAGCACAATGGCAAAATAAACACTCACTCGTGGCTCCACGAGAAAACAAAAAGTTAAAAAGACCATTTCTGAAAGTCCTTGGGTCATGAACCAGTTCCATTCTACGGAAGTGCGAGGAACGAATGAGTAAGAAAAATGCATTTGTATGACACGGAAAAACGCCAACCTTGTTTTGGAAGTCTAAGCTAATAGAAATACATGACGGGGATTGTTAGTAGGTGATTGCGTAGGGTAGAGTGATGGTGAATTTTTGAAAAAAGGGATAGAAGTAGGAACTTTTACAGCAGAGGAAAAATCTAGAAAGAAGATTTCCTTTTTCTAGCTCCATCTCGGTCAATGCATAAGAGCTCACCCTGAACTGGGTGTGCCCTTCCTTCCACTTCGATGACGGGACAGTTATCAAAGTAGGCTTGGAAGAGGGTGACGTCGATGGTGGCAGACATGAGGATCACCCGCAGCTGAGGGAAGGCCCGGATCATGTCTCGGATCACCACCATGATGAAGTCGGTCTGTGGGAAGACGAAGGAAACGAGGGATCATCGATACCGGCACGCAGTCACAGTTTTTTTGCTCTGAAAGGCAGTTTCTAGTGGCACAGCGAAACTCGTTTTCCTCCAAGCAGATGTTGACCAGACTTACATTCACATCTCTCTCGTGAATTTCGTCAACAATGACGTGCGAGACTCCCCTCAGGCCTGCCTCCAGCTTCCTCAGAAGAACACCTTGAAGCAAATGGGAAGACAGTGAGCTTGGCTTGCACCATTACATTGAACGCTTTGAGCACTGTCATATTTGACAGTAGAAATTAGCAGAACTGCAATGTTAATACATATAGAGTATTTTGAAAGTCTATTTTTTCCACCTGTTCGGCCCCAAAGTTGCACCTGTTTCGTGTTCAGGTTACAAGTCTGAGCACAGTAGGGTACAAAGCCAGGTCAGATATGTGAGCAAATATATGCCTAAATAATTCACGCACAAACGCAAAGAAAGCAGGCAGCTCACCAACGGTGCAGAACAGGATGGAGCCGTAAGGACGCGGGAGCACGGACTCAAACCGCACGCTGTACCCAGCACTCTGACCGAGTTCTTCAGAGCGTTCCTCCGCAATTCGCTCAGCTACTGAGACTGCACTAATTCTCCGTGGCTAAAAAAAAAGCAAACGAAAAAAAAAAAAAGCTATTAGTTTTGGTTTAGATACAACAATGTGAGCAAAATTTGCCAGATATGCCCAGTACAGCCACTAGCAAGACAAGGACGGCAGGGAAATAGATCAGGCAGCTCAACGGACCTGAGTCACGACGATGCAACATTCGGCACCAATGCCCTGATTGATGTATGAGTCCAGGATGTACTGGGGCACCTGGAACGGAATAGGAAGAAACAAAGTCAAGCCCCCTGGTTTGAGACACGCTTCAAGCACCAACAGCCACAGGCTGGCAAAGTCCCATGCTAACCGAGGAACCGCAGTTATCTCCGTCCTTGCTCAAGATAAATTAGATGTCATACTCAAAGAAAACTCCAAAACTGCTGTCACCCAACGATGATGACAACAAACTTGAAAACTTATGTTTTCGTGAGCAATCGCCTTCATCTAGTGGTCGCGTGGGTGCCGCCGTTTTTAAATCAATCTGGCCAGAAGAACCGAGGAAAAGGTATCAAAACAAGGTGGCAAACAGTTCACCGAACGTTTCATTGACAAATTGTTTCATCGACAGCTCAGATTTGCTTTTTTCTGAGATAAGCTGCATGAGACCATCGCCGCGAAGCAGCATGCATGGGTCAGCCAGGTGGGTTAACATTTTGTAATGAGCCGCCGCAGACTGTCCCTGCAAAGTGGCATGAACGCAGGCGGGGGTGGCTAAACGCGCACTCCAGTGATACGTGCGTGACGAAATGTCCCTACAGCCTGCAATTCGCAATAACGAGTGCCGATGAAACGATCGTGTCGACGAAACGTGCGTCCATGAAACGTGTGTCCCTGAAAAGTTGTCCACGAAACGTAATACCACAAAAGGAGTTTCAACGAAATGATAGGGACCCATAAAACTGGCGAAATGCAGGCGAGTGATTGATCTGGCGTCCTCTGGTGTCAAAAACTCCAATCAGGGGCGCATGACGATTCTAGCCCATCTTTCGTGCGCCACGAGAAGCTTTTAAATGTACGACGAGCCGAGGTTGTCCTTGGCAATGTTGGTACAAACTACTACAACGAGCAGGACCTGTCGGAGGTAGGGAAAGAGCTAATGTCGACTGCTTCCACTAAGTCAACTTTACTAGAACACCTAAGCTGAAAAACTGCCCTAGGGATTTGAAAAAGTGGCTCCGATCCGTGGTCGAGAACCGAACTAGGTGCGATCATGACATCGCCATTTCTCTTGCAGCACCTCCTCCGGGAACTGCACATCTGCACATGTCAGTTCAAATCGAGCTGCGCAAGGGCCGGAGGCGCCACCTCGCAGTGGCTATATAAAGCAATTTTCATGTTTTGACTCGCCTCTAAAGGGCGGCGCTGTAATCACATTCAGTTTGACCTCGGTGGATGCAGGCGGTCCAGGTTTCAAGGGCGAGTTTCCCAACTGAGTGTTTTAGCAATGTTGCACCAAGTCCTGGTTCCTCACCTGGGTTGTCTTTCCGCAACCTGTGGCCCCCGGATGATGACGATGGGAGAATGATGGATGGCGTCCAAAATGCTGTCGTAGGAGTTGTACACCGGGAGCTGGTAGCGCTCGTCCAGCATCTGCATATGGGGCGCGAAAAACGCGGCTTGTGAAAAACTAAAGGGTGCGTCGCAGCCGAGGGGACAGAAATGGAGCCCCGCCCACCTTTTTCAGCTTAGCGTCGTGGTCGACTTGCTCGTTGTACGAGTTCAGGATGTTCTCGCTGATTTGCGGAAGAGTCAGCTAAACGAAAAACGAAGTTGTGGGTCATAAAAAAGCAAGCAAAACAAAACTTCTAAAAAAGATTTGATTGTTTGCATTACAAAGAGGGCTGCCTTCTGCCATGTTTTGTAATATACAAGCAATGCAATACAAACTCAAAAAATTCCTTTTAATAAGCTTACGCAATAACAGGGTGATACTCACACATTAGAAACAATGCCATCCGGATACTATAAAAATTAGAAGCTAAGCTTTTTACAGGGTTCAATTTAGAAAACGAAACCTGGTTTTTCGGCCTGCAAGAATAAACACTTCACATCATGGATAGCTGTAACTCCGCGCGAATGTGACGCTATCAGTGGTAATAAAATGCAAAAGTTTAAGCACATGATGCTACCTGGATCAAAAGATACTGAAGAGGAACAAAAGTTGTCTACCTAAGCTTAATTTTCACCTAACCAAAATTTTAGATTGAGGGTGCCTGTAGCAATTATGTCGGTGAAAAGAACATCTCAGCATGAAAGAAAACACTATCATCTTCCCAAGTCGTCGGTTTTGTTGACTGAAATAAAAGCTACAGGCGGCCACAATCTCAAATTACGGTTCGACGAACATTAGGCTCAGGCAGACGTCAGCTTGTTGAGAAATTCTGTTATTCTTTCGTATCCTTTGATCCAGGTAATGTTACACGCTCAAACTTTCTCATTTTATCCCTGCCACCATTGTCGCGTTCTCACAAAGTTTCAGCCTTCTGTCATGCACAGTTTATTTACGCAGGCCAAAAAACGGGGTCTCATTTCCTCAATCTATCCCGGCAGATTCAGTCTAGAACAGAAATCTGCGACTCAATTAAGCATACAACGACGTCCTTCAGTTGTCCTGCCCCTAGCTCACTAGTATCTTCTACAATGCTTCGGTGTCTCATGACCCTTGAGTTTGCACGCACAGCCAAAGCACGACGGAAGGCAAGGAGTGCAGGCTGGAGGCCAAGCATTGTAAAGAGACTAAAAGGTATCGCACTTACTATGCATGGCAAACGCAAACAGATTTCTTTTACTCGTTTCTCTTAAATAAAAAAACACTCCACAGCATATCTGATGCAAAAACGCTCTTCCTATTACCAACTCCTAAAAGTTAGCTTCAGCCTCTTCATTGAATCCTCGCCTAACCTACAGCACTGTTCTGAAAATAGCTTGGTTTTGATAAATAAAAACTAAAAAAAAATTCAAAAAAAACACCCAACTTGCTGTAGTGCAACATTTCTGTATTTTTACGTAGACTTTCTCGGGCATAGCGCCAAGTGCTCGTCGCCCTCCCTATCCCTGGAGGAACCCTTGAGCATGAGTCACGTTCCCGCGGTTTTCGCAGATGGGCATGCAATTCCTCAAAACTCTGTACCATAAAAGCACTCATCTTCGCGGGCTCAATATTTCCGCGGAGCGAGAATTTCAGGAATATTTCGAGGGCACAAAGTTTAGAGACTTTGAGCAATGTGCTACGTATCCATAAGTGCCACGGGGAGACGTGCTATTAAGATAAATTTTTCTTTATCTTTTGCAAGTTGCGAAATGTGGGAAATTTAGTTCCTCGCTCAAATTGAGTAGTGCACAGTGTGCGTGCCAACTCCACTCACCGTGGCCATGGGACCCTCGTCAATGTTGCACGAAGTCCAGGGGTTCCAGTTGGGTTGCGGGGGTGACCAGGGCACCACCCCGCCGGGCACCGGCTGTGACACCACCTGCTCCCCTTCCAGGTGGCGGGGAACCCTAAGCGAGAACGGCTCCTGCGACACTTCGCCCTGAGAGGGGTGACCAAAAAGAAACAACACAAGCATAGACGGTTATCACTTGCATCCCGTAATATAGTTGCACCCATTCAGTGCAATCCACTTGTAACAATACCACGTATAATGATGATAATGAGAACCAAACCTGGGGAACAGTAACGACTTCAAGGTTGAGTGCATCGATGGTTGCTTGAAGCTCCTCTGCGATTTCCGGTCTCACGGTCACCTCATACGGCTCCAGCTGAATGGAAACAAAATGTAGCATGTAATGGTATTCCCAGAACATTGATAATCCAAATTTTCAATGAGAGACGCATCCATTGCAACATTTCGTCGCAATGGATGTTTAACGAGGCACGTCCGGGGTATTTTTCCCCACCTTGCTTTCGGTCTTCTTCTTGGTGACACCCGTGTATGCGTCGATGGCGCCCAGGTGAAAGAGCTGGCGCACCAGGGAAAGGGCGCAGGACTTTGAAGCGATCTGCTTGTTCGACCCCTGTTCCCGAGCGTGGACCTCTGTGGAAAACACCCAAAGTTCATAAAGAAAGCGCCCCCAAGTGGCACACTGCTTGTGTGCAATAGTAAAGATCCTTTGCCGAGATTTTGAACCTCCCAAGACAGAGCAAGGACTGAAGCAAGATCCTACAATAAAGGTGATTAGTATGTGCTTGTGGTTTTGCTTTCTCTGATAGCTCCAAAACTTGATGTACTACCCAGTTTGGGTTCGAGATGTCCAAATTTAGAACTGACATATAACCTGCTCTAGTAATGCTCATTGTCCTCTTTTAACCATCCAGTTTCCACAGACAGTAATTTCAATTCGAAATATATAGTTTCTTAACTTGCATGCTCAAAATTACAAACGGTCTCCAGATTGGTAAGCCTGAGCTGAAAACCACTATAGATTTCACATGAACCCCCAAAGCAGATACCATACTCTGGTCAATTTCCATCTGGGTGGAACAGAGATGAAAACAAAACATAGCTAATTGTAGTGTTCCCTCATATCACAAGAGAGGGTAACAGTCCCCAAGAGATAACCACATGTTTCATTTTCCTTACTTATGGGGCTGCTAGCCTCATGAATGC
Organism: Ixodes ricinus; assembly: GCA_037355805.1. Taxonomy (NCBI): domain Eukaryota; kingdom Metazoa; phylum Arthropoda; class Arachnida; order Ixodida; family Ixodidae; genus Ixodes; species Ixodes ricinus. The sequence goes on from JAZHYW010012572.1 coordinate 118,008, forward strand.
CAGACACATTAAAGTGAAGCTGAAGCGGTTTTAAATATGAGAAAAAAGACCTGAGCCTAGTTAATGAGACCTCAGCCATCACGAATATTGTATTCGTTTGGTCATTTTCTGCGCGGACTAACCGGAAAAGCGCCTTCAAAGTAGCGCCGAAGCCACGCCTCTCCGAAGCAGAGGGAAAGGGGAGAGAGGAGGAAGCCCGTCAGCCGGCGTCACAAAAGGACCGGCTGGGGGACCCCACCGCGGCTGGCCGCGCTTTCCTCGTAGGCTGCTCTAGTGTCTTTTCGAGCCAACGTCGTTCTGCCGCTGCATAGCACTTGCTTTTATCCGTTGACCGGTCATGCTATTGACTCAATCGCCTGACGTGTTGATTGTTCTCTTGTTTGTTCACATGTTTGCAGAATTCTCGTGGCACCGAACCAACTGACTCGTGCTGTTGCACGATTCCATACTCATGTGTAGCCGCCAGCTTTCACGAACAGCGCTCGTCGCAGTTGTTCGTCCCGCTTACCGTCTTATCCACTCCGTCACCAAGATTTTAAAGGGGTGGGTGGGTTTGAGCAAGTACACCGTTTTTTGTTCGAAACGTGTTTCGGACGGCGCATATGAAAACTATGTACGTTTGGGTCTGAAGAGAGGCTCGCCTGAACCCGACGCTCTGCCGACCATCTTTGAAGGTAAGAAGGCAATTCAGCGCATTAAAAGTCACAAGCAAAGAGGAAACGTAACTAGGTAGGAATTGTAGGTCGACTGTTCTAGAAAAAAGCTATTACGTTATTAGAATTGTGCAGTGCGCTAGAAAAGCCGCGATCATTTAGCCGAATAGCGGGTTTCCACTGGCTCTCTTGTGTTAACCGCCTTATATTAGTGTTAGTTTCTTATATTGTTGAAGTGACCATATTTTCCCGACTGACTCCGGTTCGGGAAATCTGGGAAACAAAAGAAAACCATCTTGGGTAGCCCAAGATTATTGTCTTTAGCTTTTAATCTACTCGGCTACCCAGTCACTTGGGAGAGGAGGGCTTGCTCTAATAAGTGGTCGTGCAATTCATATTGCGACTTTAACGGTGCAACTTGTTTTAGCATAAACTTTTTTTTTTTACAGTTGCTGACATTATCTGAGGTCACATATTTTTTAAATGTAAACATAGATTTTGTTAAATTTTCCTTCCAAAGGTTCATATTCTCTTCAGGAGAGCTTTTTGGAAATACAAAGCATGTGACCTTCTGTTCTGAATTGAGTTCTTTTTTTACAAGTTACGCAGTGTTTTCCGTCTAAAGTTTGTGTCATGCAACAATTCTTTGTGCCGCTAGAAATGCGATCGGACGATGATAATGCTTGGTGGTGGTGTGATGCAGTCAACAAATCTTGGTAGAAGTATGCGAATGTAGAGGCCGAGGAAGCTTTCACGATTTCGACATCAAATTAAGGGCTGCCGGGCACACATCTCCGCTTTTTCTAAAGCTATAATGGCGTAATAGTTTGTGGCAACAAACTAAACGCAGCAGAGGGTACGGCTATCACAAGGATGGACCTTCTGCGCAGTTATTCGCATAGTGCGCAAGCACATGGCGGTGGCAGAACAGCGACCCTGTCTATCACCCGTCTCATCTCAGGGGAAGCTCTCCCGTCGCCCGAAGCCGATTATACTATCCCTTCAAACCACTTCAGCCTTGATGAACAATGCAGCCTGCACGCTCACGCGTCCAGCAGCTGGCAAGCACGAAGGCCGATGTGTGCAGAATTCTTGTCCTCTGACGACCGTTTCGGGAGGGTCACGCTAATCCGGCTTGAGGCAATCCGTCAATAGCACTCCGTTTATTGTCAACGTTTTACGTTACAATAAGTAGCAGTCAGTACGTTCCTGAAGGTATGAAGCCGGCCATGTCGCGTCCGCGCAAGCGGTTCCTCGTGTCTGCGTTTATTACTGCAGGGGGTCATTTTCTTACTTTGCCAACGGCTGGAACGCGTACTTTGTCACGTCGAGGGTCGTCTGGACACATTCCTCTTTCAGATCCACCGAAAGATTTCGAAAAATCAGAAGCCGAACCCGATTTACAAGAGCAGAAGACCCGGTGCCCGGCTACTACCGCAAGCGACGGAACAAGCGAGAATCGAGATGGTCCTTTTATGACGTAGTTGCGCGTCACGCGTGACTAGCCAATGGCGTGCCGCTGCGGCGATCGCTTCTGATTTCTTCGCTTTTTTTCGCGTTTAGGGATTATTTTGGGTCAAACGGTTGTGATATTTGGACTCAGCAGGCACAAACACGTCAGAATCAACCATTAACTCTTTTTTTTTTTTAAAAGCTCTTCAGCTTCCTTTAAGAAGGTAGTAGATCACACGTTAATGCAGTAGGTTCTCCACCTGAAGTGCAAGCTTTCTGCCTTGAATACCAACTTGATCGCGCACACAGCCAAAGCTCGGCGGAAGGCAACGATTATGTGCTGGGGGTAGAGCTTCTATAGCCTGCCACCTACTAGCTCTCAAATGTTTTGATGATACCAACACAAAACCTCAATGCAAATAACCTCAAGGCTCCCCAGAATGCGCTCTGCCTTAAAATGCTTTGCTCAAGGGAGCTCACTGCTCAACCTACTGTACACACCTGTAAAACAATCTGTTAGAAAAATCAGAAATCAGAAGTCCGACAAAAGGCGTATAGTAGTCACTCACTCATGTTGAGCTTCCGTACGAAGATGGCCATCTCTGCTATGAAACTCCTGACAGATAGAAACAAGACTGTCACAATATTGCCAAAGCAATACATGACACGGCAGAGATCTGCAAATTACTCGAGGGTATACTTCATTCGCTTCTATGCATAACACCACGCTCTTTCCATTAAACTTAAAAAGCCATAAGACATTTCAATATAGTAAAGTTTAAATTAAGTGGCTGGCAAGATCAGACAAGAGGCTCTGCTCTACACAACAGAGCAGAATGAAGACAGGAGTGTGACAACAGATGGAAGTATTATGAATGGCAAACAGGAGAAGAAAAGGGAGTCCAACTTTAAACTGATTGATTGATTCAATGATCTAAGAGAGACTAATTAGTACCAAAGGTGAAATTAATGAAAAATCAGGTTTCAAGCTTAACTGATAGGCAAAGACTTCAGACGAGTATAACATTTAGCAATAAAGGCAATCAATAAATGCCTGGCTGCACTACCATAAAGTGATAAAGCTACAAAGGCTAAATCTAATACCACATTATATCCCAAGACATCCGGTGCTGCGTGTAAACGCTTCTCTAATGAAAACAATGCACTCGTCTAGGAGAAATCTTACGTCAATTAATTCCAGTTTGCGTAAGTGTGTTACCAGAACCTTTACTACCACGAGTCAATAGCAATGCATATATAGGCTTTCACTCGAAAATGCCGAAAAAGTTGTCTGTCTGCAATAGCAATGTATAAAAACAGGCTTTCACTCAAAAGTGCCGAAAAAGCTGTCCGTCTGCTAAGTTACTGGTTCCTCAACCTGCGACTAATCCAATGAGCCACATACCGGTACAAATACAACTATCTTTCTTGCTATGATGCTATGGACCCACAAACACATGGGGAGGACACTGTCCAGAAAGGTCAACTTTGTAACACCTAGTTGAACTAAATTTACAATATAAAGTGCTATGGAATAAAGAAAAATGCATTCAAAATGCCCAGAGCTTCACCTTCACTAAACATCAAAGCAAAAAAAAAAAAAACCCAGAAAACTTGACATGTTAGCTATATTGGTATTAATATTGCATGCAACATTGCCCATCGCCGAAGCTAGCATAGCTTTCACATTGCTCCAACAGCATATTTGCACGAGGGCATGGCTTCGTTCGGCGTCTCCTTCCCACAGGATGTGTGCAACTGAGATGCAAGGGAATGCCACATACTCCAGCAGCAGTACGAGTCTACAGCACTGTGGAAGCTACGTCAGCTTTGACAATAAAGCACAAAATCGATGATGCCAAGTATGTGCAGCGGACACAAATGAAACTTTCAAGAAACATTTTCCAGAAGTTGCCAGCCCTAAATACATTTCTCAAAATCAACTTCTCTCGAAACTTCATATCCAAAGCCTTGCAACGAAAGAAAAAAACAAGGAACAATCCCATACCCAAAGCAATTTCTCTCGGCCCCTGTTCCTCCAAAACTGCACTCTTCCTGCCCAGAGCCACAGGATTTTCACGGTGGGCGGGGTCCTCGGGCAGCATTTGGAGATCCCCTGTGGACACAGACCGGCCCAGCAGTTCCAGAATCGTTCTCTCAGGCAGGCAGACAAGTTGAAACTGCTGGGCCGGAGTGTTCCACAAACCACCGATTTCTTATCTCTGCACGGTAGGCATTGGAGCAGTGGGAAGCCCCAGAGCTTTGCCATGCTCAATCATGCAAAACTCGTCTGGGCTTCCCAGCGCATGTCACTGTCGGACGTCAGGTCACGGGCATTGCTCAAGTGGATTCTGTTCCTTCATCGTTAGACAGCGTAGATAAAATGGCGAGTTCTATGTGATAGCAGAAATATATTATACTCCCATGAATCGGAGTATTCCTTCTAAAAATAATACAGTAAATATTAAATACCTAGACAGATTTCTAAAGAAACCACAAAAGTCAGCTTTCGTGGTTCTTTTAAGAGCATTTCAAGCATTAGCTTGACTTGGTGTAGCATAGGAATAAAATTTGTGTTCTGGTTCAGTCAGTATAGACCAAGATCAGTTAAAAAATATTGTCAAAAATTAGGAAACATCTTCAACAGAGAGCCCGTCCAAACTTCAACACGTGAACAGGTAATCTGACACCGTCACATCACGCGGTTGAAGATCAAACATCAAGCGTTCTGTTAAATCCCTTTACACAATCACCCCCTCCCCTCTCCCCCGAGCCATAAAGCGGACTCTGTTAAGATAATGACTCGTGATTCAGTCTAGAAAGACGACTAGGCTATATGGCTACATTTTCTGAATGCTTAACAAGCATGGGATATGCTGAATGACTGAGCAATGCCTGTTACCTCGTCAGTAATTAGAAAGACAGTATCCTTGCACACTACTGACGTTCAGGGAGAGTGCAGTTTCAGAGTGCGGCATAAACACTTCGGTGCAAGTGGACAGACTAGAGGGATCTTGAGACTCTCCACTTGCACACCATACTTTCCCTAGATATTTAGAATCACTATGGATGCCTGAGAGATATTCATTAACACCCCAAAATGCCTATAATGATTAATAGACAAGCTGTCTCCGATGAATACAGAATATGTTATAGGTAAAGTTTACATGGGCACCTTCTGGTTTCCTCGCAATTGTGTTTACTGCAAGTCCCCAGATTTTTTGTGCTACCAAACTTGGTACTCATGCTGGCAGCAAGCAATGATAATGGCAGCATCTCAATAAGTTGACAGCCTGTGGATACACCCTAGTATACTACATGTGTGCTCACGCAAGTGCCCAAGTTTTTTTGTTTTCTTTAAGTCCTGAAAGTGGTTGAAATACACACAGGTGTGTCAGAAAAGGTTCGGCTTAGGCTAAAACACACACCAATTCTAACTGAATCCTATTATGTTGAGTGGGAATCCTGCATGGTGCTGTATGAAAGACAAGCAACTGAAACTACTACTAAACTACAACTGGAATAAACGCATTGTCCACACATAATTCATATCATACTCTGAAATGTGCAACATGTTAAATCGTGACTAGGAATTTCTCTGCAGTTACTACAAAAACCTTGTCAACGGGTGCTTTCTTTCTGAGCAAGGAACTATCGCTGAACATTTGGATGCAACCCTAGACTGAGGAATACGGAAGGTGACACTAAGAGAAGAGAGTCACTCTTTTCGTATTCCTCAGTCTAATTGCTTCAAAATGTTTAGTATACGCCAGCTCCCTTAGGCCCTTACGTTCTGTTCGTTAACTATCCCTGATAAACAAAATACTGTAAACGACCTAATTTTCGCGGGCTGAAATTTTCGCAAATCGGGCCAAGCTGAAAATTTGAAATTATTCGCGGGTTCTAATTTTCGCGAATCGAGTGTAGCTTCCGTAGCGTTCACATATTGCCCGAAATGTTCGCGGGACGTATTTTTCGCGTTTGTAGGCGATTCGCGAAATTCGCAAAAATTAGGTCCTCGCGAAAATTTAGTCGTTTACAGTATGCTCTAACATGTCATTGTTGCTCCATGAACGTCTGACACGCAAGCAGTGATAATCCATTCCCACTTGCAGCAACGATACAGCACCGCTACAAGAAAGTCAAGCTTTCTAGCTACATTTCTTGCTCATGGTCGCACATCCTTGCAGCACTTCAGTATTTGACAGTAAGTGAGCCTGAGGCCTAATCATTAATATAGTATTAATTTTTGTTGGAGGTTCCCAAAGCCATTGAAAATGCAACATCACACAAAATTGCTCGTCAAAGGAGCCCTAAGCCAAGTCAGCATACTTATTGTGACTGGGCCCAATTTCACTGTATGTGTAATCTGCATTAATCTTGTTCATCTGCATAAATTGATGGAGCCTCGACTTTGCATTGTCAATCGTCCAGTTTCCGTGGATGCCGGAGTTCATGTCGAGGTCTTCAGCCTGAAGAACACACAATGCCGACTTTGTAAGCATACAACAAGGGCAACAGGGCCATTTACAACATTCAGGAAAGGTCAACAAGGCCGAGTGACTGTGACAGGTGTGTTTTGTGGCTTACCTCCTCCAGCCTACGTTTTTCAGCAAGTCTGTCCAAGTAGGACACGGGCGGCCCTTGTTCATAAGGCAATATCTGCTTGGGTTCGCTGTAATTCCGCGACTGATATGACGGATCGTTCGAGTTTTCCGACGCTGCAGGCGGGCCACCCGTCTGAAAGAAAATAATTTTAAAAAAATTAAAAAAAGTTAATGGTGAATGGCGATGATTTGCTTCTTGAGAAGTGTTATAATTACCGGGATTTCAACCGGCACCTCGCCCTGCGAAATGAGGCCATTGCGAACAAGATACTGCAAGAAATCTCTCGCCGCATTCGTTTGGGCGTCTTTCTTGTTGGTCGAATTTCCGGCTCCGACATAATCGTAGCCTTCGACACGAACCTGCGTTCAGAGCGATCATCGCAGTCAAACCAGAGGAGTGGTTCAATGGTGTGAAGTAGAGCAGAGTTTCTCTGGGCATACCTCACACAGGAACCTTTGACGATGTCTCGGTCCGGTGTTCTTGAACTCGTACTGAGGTGTTAGCTTATTCTTCCCACACCACGCGTAGAGGAACGTCTTTGTCAAATCCCCCATCGTAGAGTTGGACGGAAAGCGTAGACACGACGTTCGCTAGCACTCGGGGATCGAACTGACGCCAGCACGTCAGGCAAGAAATAGCCAAAATGGCTTCCTGCCGGCAAGAGGAGTTCTTGAGTTAACCAGCAGCCACAAACGCCCTGCAAAGAGCTACGCGGCTACGCCGCTACGCACGCTAGTGCGCATGCGCATTTAACGTCGCGTGACGTCTTTTGGGCTGTGTTCCGAATTTTACCCAAATTAATCCGAGTTACTCCCATTACCCCGGCGGGTTGCATAGATTGCATCACATAAATTACGGATGTAAAAGCGACATTGACAAACTGTCTCCCCCCCCCTTCTTTTCCGCACTTTGTTAGTTGAATGAACGAGGGAACTAAACGAAGGCAAGCGCCATTAACTCTACTAAACTGAAATCCCCTGTTCGTTTTCGTGATGTGAAAGGGACCACGCCCACTGTCCAATCCATGATCTATCGCACTGACAGAGGACCTGTGTGCGTAGAGTGCGTAGCTAGCGGTGAGAAAAGCGCGCGAAACGGCAGTACTGTACCGACAGGCTTGCGCACTGTGCCATGATGTAAGTCGTACATGAATTAGATTAGTTTTTCAAAACAGCGAACTGCCTGAGTAGCTAGTGCCACTTCCTTTCTCTTATTCGATGTAGACAAGAAAATAACCAAGTTATCTGTTTAGTTTGCTTATTAAAAAATATTTCCCACGTTTTACATGTGTTTAAATTCTGGTTTCTCCTTTTCCCTAAGCTGTCATGCTTTTTCCCTCACAATATGGGAAATTTCCCACGATTCGGCAACACTGCCACAAACGCCCTGCATAAAGAGCTACGCGGCCACGTCGCTACGCACGCTAGTGCGCATGCGCATTTAACGTCGCGTGACTTTTGGGCTGTGTTCCGAATTTTACCCAAATTAATCCGAGTTACTCCCATTACCCCGGCGGGTCATGTCACGTGACAACACAGATTGAAAAACTTGAAAAACGCTGGACACGGGTAGGTTTTAGAACGCAACGGGTAAAAAACCCTTACCCTCCTTACCCTCGACGCCTTTGGTGTTTGTGCGGTTTGTGCAGTGTGGTTTGTGCATAGAGATCATACATACTAACTCTAGAGGAAAAGGTCCGCCATTTTCCCATGCATTCTGGCTGCCGCTAGAGCTCTAGCTGCCACAAGCGGCGGAGCATCAACGAGGTAGAGGGGCCGATAAACCGTGGTTCCGGTCTGCACTCGAAGTTAGGTTCTTTCTGTCGCTCTCTTTCGCGATCTTTCACTCGGGACTCCGGGTGTCGGCGCACAGGATTTGCCACTGCAAGGATAAATGGATAAATGAATACGGCTGAGCCCTTTGGATCGGTGGTAGCTTACGCCACCTAGCCAATTTGTCTTACCATTTAAGCTTATGATATTTAACCCCTCACCCACTTTTACCTTCCCCTGGTCGGCGTACGGGATTTGCCACTCCTCCTCACCGAGTTAGTATGTACGACAAGGACGTTTGATGTACGATCTCTATGTCCTCACCCACCTCACCCACCTTTACTCCTGTGTTTGTGTCTCTGTTGCCAAATCGGCCAGATCCACGTTGCCAGATCTTACACAATCTTCATTTTGTATGTTATTCTTTGCAGAAAATAAGTAGAAACGGGGTCATTTTTTATGTCGAAGTTGCGACGTAGTGCGCGCATCGGAATTTAGCGGAGTTGCCCTTTAAAGCAGACGTTTTTAACTTCACAGTTGGCAACACAAACATTTGTTTACAATTTTTTTTATTTGTTTTTGCTTGTGTTCACGTGGGTAGTTGGTGAGGTTGGTGGCACGATTTCCAAGCATGGGTTTGCCGGACAAGATATTGAAAACTCTAGAAGCCTACGGTAAATATTCATTTATTTACTTTGCCCTCCACAAATATAGGCACACGTCTTGTGGAACTGTTCGAATTAGCCCCCGAGGCTGTCACAGAAAGCGCCAGAAAACATCTGACGTTTCTCGTTCTGTTTCTTAGGCGACAGCCTTCTAGACGACGACGAGAATAAAACCAACACATCTGTCCCATCAACTGATTTCAAAAGATTAAAAGGCGCCAGCAGCAAGGCTAAAGGCGCTAAAAGCTCCGCCACAACAAGAGCCGTTGACGGAGCTGCAGCGTATGAAGTTGGAGCTTGGATTGGACGACGGAGACGACGCAGCACCCGTCGAAGCAAAGAAACCCAGGAGTCCAGAACAGAAAGTTCCAGTTATTGTCTTCAACGATCCAACGAAACGAAAGGTGCGTGCTCCGGTAACGAGGCATATTTTACATGTTTGGATGGGGCCGTTCTAGACAAATGAGGTTATGTGCGAACAGAGAAAATGCAGCTGCTGATGAGCTGGTTTAGGTTGCACATTGTTAAGACCGGAGACGACGGAAAGAATGGGCACACGTCTTAAACTCAGCTAACAACTTCTTTTATTGAAAACATCGCTTATATACGTCTTCTCCCGCACCCACATCCGGACAACTGCGCACGTCCCATGGCTGACCGTTATACAATTCCTAGTGCAGGAAAAGTTAGTGCACGAGCCTGATTCGCATGATGAGATTCCGCTTGCCATTTTCAGTTGCAACGTCGCTCGGGCTACAAAAGCGTGAACCGTAGCCGAGATGGTCGACGTCCATACTGAAAATCGCATGCAGAATCGGACCAAGTGAATCAGGTTTAACAAGTCGCTGATGGCCACTGGTAACAATTATCAACATCTCCTTGTATCTACTGTTGACAGTGAGCCTGCTTACCCCAACCAACCTTCAAACTTAAAGGGGTAGTACAACGATTTTAATGTTGAAAGAATTGGCAGTTTGCATTTTTTATATTGTTTATTTAAGCACAAATGACCAAAAAAGTGTCACCTTGCCCTAAAAGACTGCTATTCCGCTGCGTAATCCACGATAGCAAAAAGCTATGAACAGCGCGCTGAGCAGAGCTTGCTGGAACACAAATGGGCGTAGAGCGGCAGCTCCTAGGCGCGACGGAGCGGAAGGGTACTGAGGGGAGGCGTAAACTGCCTCGTTTGCGTCCGCCGCTCAACTGCCTCATCGCTGATCAAATACTCCTCCTGCCGCTCCTCCCCGTTGCCTCTTTTAGATTCTCCGCTCCTGCCAGTTCCTGTATCCTGCCGCCTCGCTCCGGCTGCTTCCTCGCTACGAACTCCTGTGACGTCTCGCCATTGCAGCCGTACCCGCGTCACTTCGCCGCATCCCTGCGACCTGCGCATCTCTGCCCGCGTCCGTCATTTTCCAGCACCCTCGATCCTGCCAGCGCCTGCACGGCCGCACTGCTTCCGTGCACGCAACTTTCCGCCCTCGCATCACGGCAAACCAACACTCATGCGCCACGAAGCCTAGTTGCTCTCCAACCACCTTCCAGCGCTTGCACTATGGATATTTCCGGCGTTGCAAGCGAGTACGGTGGCGCCACTATTTTGCAAATCGTGGATTGCAAAGAGCACAAAAAAACAAATCATTTGCAGATCTGCAGCTGCATGTGGCGGTTACGGGAACTACAATGACAACGTCTCTGGGGGGATACGCGCAAGTCAACAAAGCCCGTCCCCTCCGCTGCTACACTCGACGTCAACCCCGTGGCAAACCGTCTTTTGTGTTGATCGCTCACCGCAACCTTCGACGATGCTAATCCTTTAAAAGTCGACAATCGCGGAGGAAGCGGCTGGGATCTCTGAAGAGGGAAAGTCACGTGACTCCCCAGAGTACGTCACTCGAAAGGCGACGTAAAGAGTTGAGAGGCACTTTGAACTTCAATTTGTTTCATTTTTAATTAAAAAAAAAAACTAGCGCTCTCAAAAAGTATGGCTTTCTGTTCTATAGGTGACACAGATTAATTTCTGCAGTTAATTGCCAAAGTCTGAAAATCGTTGCACCGCCCTTTCAAAAGCCTTTTGAGGCCTGCACTTCCTTCCTATTGCAATTACGGGGCCAACGTTTGGTCTACGGGCTGGTGTCTGAAAGAGCAGACGACAAGCAGAAACGTTTGAAAGAGCAGATGACAGTTCGAACGATCAGGCGGCCATTTGAACTTGAGGATGCACTGAACGTAGTCCGCAGGTGGTCCGTACAACTTAACGATTTTCCTGCGTTCATGTTGAAACAAAACAAGTAAATCTGGTGACCACAAGAGTCAACTTTCCGAGGGAGGGGGCCGGTCAGGATGGTGATGACCGATAATGGTGTTCACCCGATGGAAGCCCCCCGGGAAATCGAATAAGAAAAAAAATACTAAAAGTTGTTCGATCCCTCTGGACACATTACGACGTTGGTTGGTTTACAATAGCCAGTGTAGCCACGTTTATTTCAAAACAAAACGACAACAACTCAACAGAATTTTACATTACAAAGCTCCCAAAATTAAAACCCATACTTTGGTCCCGAGTCTCCAGAGTCGAATCCCCGAGAATCCTCTCGGCACCTCTTTCTAGACTCGTAGGGGCCTCCTTTCCCTCCAGAGACGGACCAACCGCTTCAAATTTGACCCATGTCGCGGTGTACACTCTTACCCAATGATCAGCAGAGCTGTCAACATGATCCCCTCCGACACCACAACGGTCAAAACCAAATCCCTTGTAGAGTCACTACATGCTTTCCTCGCTGCCTGGCTGGTGCCACCCAGTTAAGTTATTACGTCGATTGAAAGCGAAGCTTCCACACTAAACGGCAAAAAACCCCAAATACAAGCACACCCGCTTAAAAGCTAATATTGCGGACGGATGTACCGCTGCCTAAGACACGGTTGTTCCGGCGCCCCAAACCGACACCCAATCCGTTTGTTAACGACCGGGGTCCGACTCGTCTCCACCACGCCCCGCGGCTGCTCGAAGCTCCCCATGCACGGGGCGGAAGACGACTCCCCGTTCATGCTCTCCCGCGAGCGTACCCGCTGCCGTAGATCTGCGATCCAGCACTTTCCCCGAAAATGCCGACACAAACGTAGGTATATCAGCGTTTCAACGAACAAATCTTGCTTAATACGAAAAAAAGTCCTTCCTTAGCTAACAACAAGTATTCGTGAATTAGACCCAAAGTGCTTCCCACCCAAGCAATTCTGGTCCGACAGCGTCCGGTTTTCCCGTTTCACAGCACATATCCACATTCTCGGACGAACCGAGCACATGAAAACTGACCTCAAACCTTTCTCAACTTTTTTGGTACAGCCCCAGTTGCAGCCTTGTGACGAGAAGGCAGGTTTTTGCTGCGGAGCTGTTAAAAAACACATGCGAAGAAAAAGCACTTTTTTTTAAACAGCCGAGTTGGGAAAAGAAAATCATAAAACGAATTTACAACGAAAAATTTTTTTTAGTGCTATATTGACGGCGCTATACGAATTTGTAGTTGGCAGCCACGGGCGCCGCGGAAAAGTGGCCCATATTTATCACGTGACTGGCCCCTATTTGTCACGTAGTACTTGCGCTCTTTCGGAAGCTTCCTATGGTCTCGAAAACTTACTTATTCATCTTCGTTTGAAGTGCAACAAAAACAAAGATTAATAAGTAACTTTTAGAGCCCAAATGAAGCTTTTGAAAAAGTGCAAGCAGATGTGATAGACCTGTGCGCCGGTCAGGGCGCCCCGAAGCAGACAAACTTGTGCGGCGACGGCGGCGTGAGGAAACGCGTTGAAGCGGCGGCGCAAAACGCTCAGCGTGCGGCGGCGGCGACGCACAGGTCTACCACGTGACCAGCAGCGCTCCGCGGGCGCCAACTACAAATTCGTTTTGCGCCGTAAATATAGCTCTAAAAATTTTCTTCTTCTTTGTTAATTCGTTTTATAACATACTTTTTCCATCTAGGCTATTTAAAAAAAAATTTTTTTTCTTTGCATGTGTCTTGTAAGGGCTAGGTTCCCCAGGATCGTGTCCGGTATGTCGACACAAACCTATCTGGACAGCTACCGCCATCTGGAAGCGACGGCGGCAAGCACACAACCAGTTTGGTTGCCGCCGTCGCTCGTAGATGGCGGTAATATCATAGAAGAACGGATAGTTGGGCGCGTTGGTGGGAATTCACCGTAGCAAAGAGCGCGAAAGACAGACGACGACGAAGCAGCACACGTAAAGAGCAGCGCTCGTCACGTGTGTTTCTTCGTCCTCGTCTGTTTTGCGCGCTGTTTCCGAGCCACTGGCTCAGCAACACTTCCTTTGATTTCCTCACTCTCAAAACTCTGACTGACTGCGCACTGTTTCCTACGCTCTTATCAGTTTCGGTTAGACTCAGGATGGGTCGGCCGCGCGCCCTTTCGGGGAAAGAAGGCTGCGGAAGGAGCGGCGACGTAGGCAGCAGCGTGAATGGGTCTGCAACCACCGCTGTCGCCTCTACTTCCACTGCGTCCAGCGCTTCAGATTACCTTGCCAAAGAAGAGCACATTGCTTGCCTGGAAAGCCGCCGCTGAGAACAGAACCAACGAGGTAAAGGGCGCCGGCGGGCCAATGCCACGGACGACGATCGTGCCACGGAGGCCAAGCGCGAGGCCCGGCGACGATCGCACTCCACACCGGCTGAACAGTTCCCGGGTGCGACGGCGAGGTTCCGGAGAGAGTTTGTGAAGAACCCGTTTGGCGTCACGTGCGCCGTGTGCGACCGACTCTGGTTCGCCGGAGACTTATCCACGATCGGCGGCGTGTCGGACGAGAAGAAGCGGGAAACGGGCGCGTGAGCGTTGCGGCAGTGTATCGAGTACAGCTCCGCTGGTCGTCCTTCTTCACGAGAGTGGAAAGGCTGAACGTTTTGTCTGGTTTCTTTCAAAACGCAGGAATGCACGTCCCTTATGGTGACTTCTGCCCAGAGCCCCAGACCGGAAGTGCACTCGACGCGCCACCACCGCGCCGTGACAGAGTTGACTTTGTGTATAGGTTTTCGGTGTCCTATTGGAGCACATCTTGCATCAGCGGCCCGGCCCCCATGTGGTCAAGGCGCACAGCTACCGCCTTGCCTCCCTTGTAAAATGGAAAGACATATGTTATAGGCTTCTTGCACCAGACGTCACTTCTGGTTAGACTCGAAATCAAAACCAACATTGTCATCTGCTATCAATGCATTGGTGCCATGTTGGAGGCATTCAGCATCTTATTGCGGCAGCAGTAGTGCCATAGAGTCATCTTTGTATAACCACGTTTCAGAATATTTTCTTGTACTAGTCAGTCGCAAAGGGTTTCTCACCTGACAGAAAGTGCAGTCCCCAAACCTTAAATTGGGGTACAAAGTTTTTTCATCAAGATCGTAGGGTTAACACAATAATCTAGAGCTAAAGGTCGAATGCATTTGGCCGCTTCGGAAAGGTGGGCAAAAGAAGCGGCGGTCCCAATAAGCCCATATCGCTGACGACACCTTAATATGCACAAAGAAGCAGCAAGACATCACCTGTAAGGTCTGTACCTTGTTATTTTTTCTCTTTGCAGAAAAACACCGGAATCGCACATTGACAAAATTAAATAAAGTTGACAAGCGCTCAAGCAACTTCAACTTCTTGCGGCAAAACACACACGCCTAACCCTTCTGCCTGCTCTTTTTGTCGCTTTCTTTCTCTAGGGACGGGAGGTGTTAGTGCCAAGGATTTGCAGTGTTCTGCTCCTTTCTTTACCCGCCTGGTCGAGCTTGTGCCGGCATATCCGTCAAAGCCATTCATAACGTTGGTGAACCGACTGCTCGAGAGTCGCCTTGTCCTGGTTCCTAATGATATCCGGAATACTAGAAAAACCAATCTTGCTGGACGTAGCTCCGCTGTCGCCAGCTTTTGTGGCTGGAACAATTATTTATGGCGCACCTGACAATTTTAAACCTCAAGTGAGTGGACAAACTATAGTGCAAACACGGCCCCAAAGCACACAAAACATAGTATAACAGTGACAAATGCCTCCAACATGGATTCCGGCGATATTTACGAACCGGTAGCAGCGTTGCAGCACGGTCTTGTGCAAGAACCCTACATCTTCCTAAAGTGAAGTGGTTTTCAATGATGATCAGCAAGTTTCTAATTGGAACCATGTGTTTATTTTCACTAATTAAGAAGTTAATATGCAAGTGTTCATTGGTCAGCCAATTACCTGTATATGTTTTTGTTTTTTTTCCAATCCCTGATGTTCACTGTGGCTGGCAGTTTGTTCCTCTAGGGATTGTTTTTTCAACCACCCAATTTTAATTATTCTTAAGTCTTTGTTGAAACACCCGGTGTTGCCAAAATAGTGCTTTGGAGATTAGCATGCTTAGTGGCTAAAGAGGCCAGAATTATAACCAGTTAAATCGTTTCTTTTAATGAGCCCAGTAAAAAGTTAGAGCCCACTCTACTTTGATAGCACATGAGCACATTCTGCCACACTGATTGCTTCAAGGGCGGGCTTTCAGCATCCAAAACAGAAATATGAAAAATTGACTATGGTGTCCTCTTTTCAACTGTGTTGCTTTCGGTATGTTATGAATGCCTCATCATCCCTCTTGTTTTCAGGTGAGAAAGGTGCCTCGGTTTGGAAGCCAGGATGAGGACAGCGAATCTCCCCAGCCAGTCGAGCTGAATTTCAGGAAGGCAAAGTTCGATGTCATCAAGTTTGGAATCAAAGGGCTCGAGAAGCCGAAACAAGTGGAAGCAAAGATTGCATTGGCAGTGCAACTTGGGGCTAAGGTTGGTCAACCTCTGAGATCACGGCTCTCTGGTGAGTAGATTATCAGATCTTTTTTTTTCTTTCTTGCAGCCACCAAAGAACAAATATGTAAACTACAAGCAGCTTATTCAAGAAAGAAAACAGCAAAAGGATATTGCAAAAGAGCAGAAAGAAGTGGTATGTACAAAATTCCTTCACATGTTAATTGAAATGGTCCTCCACTTATCGAGTGCTCAGTAAAGAAAACAGTTCCGATATGGAACTATATACTTCCGCTTCCTTATTCTCACTGCACTGATTACCATAATTATTTGTATCATTTGGGCAAAGCATGGACATTTTAGGATAAACATGGCCACATAAAAATGTACAGAGCTAATCATCTGATTTCATAACAGAATGCCAAAAGTGGTGTCAAACCAAAGAAGCAAGTTGCTTCCAAGCAGAGGTAAGCTATCATACCCAAGTAACTGCCATACTTACTAAAAAAAAGTGCGGAAATATTTTTCATTTTTTGCCTCTCTTTGTTTACAGCAAAGAAAAAAATTCAGAGAAGCACGATGGCGTTCACTACGTCAGCAAGAAACTGATCTCAAAGGTGCAGAAGAAAGGAAATAGGAGAAGATAGGGACCATTTTGTTTGTGAGCACCAATAAAATAGACCGCTCTTCACGTCATTTATTCACTTGGGCTTAAACCTGTCCAGCACGTCTCTCGGTTTCTTGTCGACTTTGCTAGTCCGGGACTCCTGGCCCTCCTTCTTCTTCAGCTTTTGCAAGTGTTTCTGTTCAATGGGTAAATACAAAATGTTTTAGTCCTCATTGAATGAATTGAATGTATGCATAGCTTGTCTATAATGCAACATTAGTGACTGTTACAATCTGCTGTTCGGTTAAAACCTCCCTGGGCAAATATAAGGTGTCTAAAATGCCAAGGCTCAATCTAAAACGGACTGTAAAAATTGGTGCCTGCAAGTAGCAATCTAAACTTTTCATCATAGGTGTATTTCACAAGTGGTTTTTACCAGTGTTGGGTAAAGTACATCTAAAAGGTACTTCAAGTAAAGTACAACGTAAATTAGATGTGATGTACTTCAAGTACAGTAGTAAGTACACTGGGTGCAATGTACTTGCAGTAAAGTACTATAAATACAATGTACATTCAAAGTAAAGTAGAAGTATTTTAACACAACCTTTCATGATACCCTTTTATTCCCTATACAGTGATTTTTTAACTGGTATGGATTGCCCAGGGGTAATCAGGGGTGGATGACCTATTTTCATAAACAGCGGCGAATATCTGATAAAGTCAAGTGGCCACAGAGTAGTTATTTTCAGGAATAGAGCCAAATTCAGACATCCCTCTTCTGAATTTGGCGCCGCTTGCACTGGACTGTTGCACTGAAGGGAGTTAAATGTACTAGGAGAGAGCGCGACGTCACCCCGTAGCTTCCGCAAGCAACACTCTCATAGTTGAGTGTCCTCTCCTTAATGAAAAATTCAGTGATATTTAAACATAATGTGACACCTGAGATTGGAGTGCAAAAAATTCAGGAACTTTCAAGCCGAAGGAAAAGACAAAAGAGAATGTCCCAAAACACTGTGACGTTCTCCTTTGTTGTCTTTTTCTTCGACTTCAAACTTTAAGTTTTCCGCACCACAGTCTCAGGTGCTACATTATGATTAATTTTGCTCTCCTAATATTTAAACCTCCTCCCTTGCGCTGACTGACCAAGAAGTAGCGAGAGGTCAAAAAGCTACGGGAAAGCCGCCCCAGAACAAACTGAGCGATGCGTCATCTGCTCACATTTCTGATGAGAGTAGAATATCCTCCCAGTTTTTCTTCGGAGTTGACAAAGCATCATTTCGTGATACAAATTTAACAAAATCAAATTTGGGGAATGTACTTTGAAGTCGGGAAATGTACTTTCCTCGGAAAGTACCAGAAAAAAATACTTTAAGTAAAGTACAAGTACATACTCAGAGAATGTACTTCAAGTAAAGTACAAGTTTCCTGAACCTACTTGAAGTAGTACTTTAAGAACAATGTACTTAAAGTACTTCCCAACACTGGCTTTTACCATGTAAACTTACAAGGCATAGCTCCCTTTCTGTAAAACAAATAGGGCCAAAAACACTTGCCAGGGCCAACGGCGACGCAGACAACCACCCAGTCAAGTAGGGGGGACATCGATAGCCAGCACTACCTCCTTGTTCTGGATTGCTTTTCAAAAATATTGAGACTGCCCGTGATAACTATGGTCTATTAAAATGAACAGAATCTTTTTGTAATGTAACTTTGGTTTAAAAATAAATGCAGACAATGATAGCAAAACTTGAAGTAACAAAAATAAAAGAAAACGAGGTTGCATGATGATGGCACTCCTGCTGCCAACGGTTGTCGTCTGCTTTCTTTCGTTGGTCGGCTACACCTTCCAATGCCATCTACTAATACGTGTGCGTCGCCGTCCGCCATTGACTCTGGCTAGTTTTTTGCTTCCATTTCTTACAGAAAAGGAGCTACACCTTGTAATTTTACAAGGTAAAACCCACCTGTGAAATGCACCTTTGACGAAAGGTTTAAATAGCTACGTGCAGGCGCCAATTTTTACGGCCCATTTTAGATTGTGCCTCGGCATTTCAGACACCCTATATAATAGTTTGACCAGCAACTACTTCGGCACTGAAAACCGGAAACTTGAATGGGGCGGCAAAAACCTTTCTTAATTTTAACATTTAATGCACTACTTAGAAAATCTTCCACCAGTGACAGCCTATTTTGCCCAAAGCTAACTCACCCTTCAAGTTGCAAAAATTCTCAGTTATCGTGACTAGGCAGCTGCAAATAGTAGATTTTGAGTTTAAAGAGAATAGTTATTATGGCCAAATATTTTCAAATTGAATACCAAACAGCCTGCAACTTTGTCTAATACTATTACACCAAGCATAAACGAAAATCCAGCTGAACTCGTTAAAGGGGTCATGAAACAATTTTCCAACTTTTTCCTGTTCAGCTTTCCTCCTCAACTCATAAATCGCCGATTGTACCAAACAGTTCAAGACTGAAAGGGGGGATTCCCCTCTTGCTCGGACTCTCGTTTGTGTACCCGGACACAGCCATTATCCCCCTAGAAGATTAGCCCGTCGCTCAAAATTCAGACAAAAGTTGCTTTTCCCACCCCGTTCACCCCGAAGCTGACTGTGCTGTGGAGGCTACATGCTCATTGGGCCAGCCACACTTTTGCCACGTGATGACGCTCTCTTGGGCATACCCACGCACAGAGAATGAGGTCAGGTGATGAAAGGGAGGCAGCTGATTGGTCCAGCAAGCGCGTAGCTTCCAGCGCAATGTCAGCTTAGAGGTGAAGAAAATAAGTGAGGTCCAGTGTCGTGTGACGTGCATTTGGACCCAGTGACACGCCTTGGGGACCGCGGATGTATCACAGTGAAAAGGCAGAGAACTTGCAAAGGGAAGGAGGTACGAAATAGTCCGCTGTGTTTTCCAATTTTCGTACCGAAAGTCAGCCTTTTGACTTTTTACCTTTTTTTCTTTTGGCCGACTGAACGATGTACTATGAGTAAAATCTCAATCTAAATTGATTTATCCCAGTCCAAAATTCATTTCATGGGCCCTTTAAGGTCACTTCCAATCTTTAATTCATCTACTTATAAGCTCAGTTAATTTCTATTTAATTCGTTGACAGTAGAGTGGAAGCAACGAGCTGTTGGCTTTTTGTCCTGTGACTGGGTTTGTAAAGTTACGTGTAGTGCAAGGCTGACTGCTGAGCCAGCAAAGTGACCTCTACCACGCTG
Organism: Ixodes ricinus; assembly: GCA_037355805.1. Classification (NCBI taxonomy): domain Eukaryota; kingdom Metazoa; phylum Arthropoda; class Arachnida; order Ixodida; family Ixodidae; genus Ixodes; species Ixodes ricinus. Next base: position 137,745 of record JAZHYW010012572.1, read on the forward strand.
TCAATTTTAAACACAATATAGTGTCCAAAAGCGTCTCCGTCTGCTTGCTTACCTTAAGCCTTTCATCTTTGAGCATCTTTTTCACCTTCATGCTCTTGCTCAGCTTTCCAACCCTTGGGGTGTAGTCAATTTTCTTGGGTTTGACCCACTGCAAAATGGTGGTTCCATAAGTCCGATAACAAAGGTAAATGCATCCACAATAAAATATTTTCACTCCCCACTATAATGCAGGAAAAGTTTCACATGGCAATATGCACACCTTGTCTTAGCTTTGGTCACCGTCGCAGCATTAAACGACACTAGTGTGAAACATGTTCACAAGGAGGCAAGTTGAGCACTTTGCTCTGTACTCTATGCAAACCATAATAAAACACGTAGAAAACAATTTGTTTTCCAGGAACAATTTCACTCATTTCAGATGTGCCAGCCTGTTAGGTGGTGTTAATTAGTATTATTAAAACACAGCACTATTTTCAACGATTGATTAGTCAAAACTTGACCAATCAATTTGGAACTCCTAAGAATGGGTACCTGTTTATTCCATGCCTAACTTTTACAAGTTTTGCTCCTGCCAGAATAACCTAGTACTATGTGACCATTTCTTTTTTCCTTTCACTGAATGTGAACTTGTTTTGAGCTCACGTGATTAACCCTCCTTCACTGAACTCACCAGTTTCTTACTGTTGGCCTCCACTCTGGTCTGCATTGCCTCCGTATCCACCTTACCCAGCATTCTCGGATCAAGACAGATCAAATCTGGCTGAACCTGCAAACACAATGGCACGCCTATAATGGCGACGAACCCAACATGCGATCTGAAAAGCATCTGACCCAGCTAAACCTTAATCCCCATTCATGGGGGCGGGCAAAGAAACCATGCCTTGAAGGTATGCATGTGCAAGTAAGTGAATTAGAGTAGGGAGCTAATGAATTAGACAGCTTGAACAGCTGCAGTGGATACACCTACTAGTCGACAGTCTTTTAAAAGAGAAGAATAAAACAACACCTGTGAATATCTAATTGCAATAGAACCTTGTCGACGTTTCTCTCTGCAACCAAGAGCAAGAGGAGGGCATATACTTGCCTTGTCGAGGAGAGCCTTCACTTCCATCTCCCTCCTCTGAGACTTGGTCATGTACGGGTTGCTCTCCAAGGCATCAAAGTTGGGCTCGCCCGATCCTGGAAGGAAAGGGTGACTGCCTTAAGGAGCTATTTCCTCGCCCATGACCGAGCCAACGCAATCGCAGACGACGCCCGTCGCAAAGTTTTCTACCCCTTTTATTGTCCCCGAGAGTATCGAGGCTAAAACCCTTCAAGAGTGAAATATGTTGTGTGGATGCTCAAGACAGCAAGAGGTTAGTCCGGCGCGAAGTGGCGTCTGCTGTCTCCGCTGCGGATGGGCAATTCGGTTGGCGTGGCGCAACCGCTAGCCTAGGACGCATGCTGGTACACAGATCATCCAAACTGGAATGGCCAGGGGCAGAAATCGAACCCAAGTGGTTTCCACAGCACAACCTTTCACTTTTTAAAGGTCGTGCTGCTTTGAGCTGCGGTGCGCTCACACTTGGTATCCTGTCCCTCACAAGATCCCTCCATAATTCTGAAAGACGCTACTGGAACTTGCTTGTGCTAACGACCAACCCCGTTTTGCAGAAAGCATTCTCTATAGTATCAGTAAGCTGCTACAATAGGATTGCTAATTATAAATAGCAAACCTTGCGAAAACAAATTTACGCCTCAGGGTAACATTTTTATAAGTTGAGCTCTTCCAAGCAAGCCACCATGCAGCTTGGCCCATCAATCAAAGGACCCTATAGGTCCATGGCACGGGAAATAGTGAGATACGCAATACTACATTTTTCTTATTTGCTTTCATACAATGATGTCCCGCAACTTCTTGTCTCTCGTGTAACAGCTGTATGGGTGCTCAAAGTTTAATGAATTGGAACGTTATTGACTCGACGTGTGCTCGGCAATTGAGCAGCAACGTACAAAAGCCGGGAACATGAAGAATGGCACCAAATTTGGACTGGCGGAGGCTATGGAACACACACCTGGAACCAGAATGCTGGAGAAGCCACGCTGGTGTCCGATGCCAAGCACGTCCTCGTAGGGACAGAATTCCAGAGCCGACACGGTCGAGGGAGCCTTGTGCCGCAAGTAGGGGGACGTGGTCGAAGTGCGACAGCAGTTTCTATACACCTACAACAAAAAAAAAAAAAAAAGAAGAAAGCATTGAAAAAAAAAAAAAGCCAGAATGGTATAAAATGAATTTATTTATTTGTTTTTGTTATTCCACCTTATTCACACAGTTAACCCATACTAGGGTTACTATAGTCGGTGACAGGCTAAGAATTCGGTAGAAGTATACCGTATTTACTCGAGTAATAGCCGCACTAGTTATGAACAAAGCCCGTGTGTCTACTTTCCCGCACAGCACATATACAGCCAATCATCGCGTTGCGCAAAAATAACACAGCGAATAACTAGATCAAGAACACGAGTCTCCATGCAAATGCAACCTTCACAGACGGATCTCTTCGCGTGAAGACGTTATCTCTGTCCTTGGGTGGAACAGCACGGATGAACAGTCACACTCACAGGCACACAAGAAGGAAACAGACTCGCAGTGCTGACTAACAACTCAGTTCTATATTTGTTCTTCCTCAATTCTTGAACTTATTCTCCTTCGCCGTTAATGAGAACATTTTAAATGTTTACATGCCAGAGACCATTCTCATTAACGGCGATGGAGAAGAAGTTGAAGAATTGAGGAAGAAGAAATATAGAACTGAGTTGTTAGTCAGCACTACGAGTCTGTTTCCTTCCTGTGTGCCTGTGAGTGTGACTGTTCATCCACGCTGTCCCATCCAAGCATGAATTACCAACTAGCCCAAGCATCCACAATAACTCTGTCCTGTAAACCGCTGGAATCATGCTGTCGATCGCGGTGATTGGTAATACACATGCTCCGCGGGAAAAGTGAACTCTCGGGTTTTTTTCATAAACAGTGCGGCTATTACTCGAGTAAATACGGTAGAACAGCTCCAGCATGTGCTCGTTGACTTCCGCCGTGCTTTCACTGCACATGCAACAAATTGTTACCAAAGGCAAAGCTCATGCTCTAGGTGGAGCGTCTACTGGGTTCTTTTAGCTTGTCGTTGACTACAGACGAGTGACAATTAAATGCCCATACAAAAACACCAACATGTAATGCCATGACAAACAATGTTCTTGAAGAAAAATTCCCAAAAGCTAGAAAACAGTGCAGCAAGGGATATTTAACAACGGGAAGCAGTTTATAAACAATATGTGACAGCAAAAACAAGATGCATTTGGAGTTTC